>JAUTBS010403445.1:0-10040 GCA_032361285.1 Aequorea victoria | reverse complement strand
TTCAACAAAATTATAATTATTAAAACTAAAAAAAATTGAGGCCCCTCCTTTCAAGAGGCCCTAGGAAAGCTATTAAGCTGCCTAGGGGTCCAGTCGCCCTTGACTGTAACACATTGTTTTAGTACACTGGTCTTGGTTACGGTGAACGGTTTGGATTTAGTATTCAAAATTCAGACTCAATGCGTTAGTACACTTGGTGTATATTGAGTATGATTATCGAAGTAATTAATTTAATACTAGATGTTATAAATTAATTCACACATCGTATTACTATGTATTGCTTAAACTCTTAATCCCGACATATTTATTAGACGTATACATTTAGTATACGGTACTTTGATTTACCAATGGGTGCGAAATCTGTTGAGATCAATAAAATCGGAGAATTGGGTACCGGCACTCTGTGTTCGACGGATAATTTTATACTGACGAAAATCATATCTGAATCTAGTTGATGATACTCTCTTGGACTGCTTATAAGTTTAATGATGTCAAACCATACAGGTGAATTTATAATTCAGAATATCAATAAATTAAGCATGAGATACTTAATTAAGATGTAGAAGTTGATTAAATAGGATTGTCAGTAATCTAATTTAATCAACGAGTATTTATAATCTCAAATATGAGAAGATTTATTTAAATATTTAATAATTAAAAACTCGAGACATAATCAAGATAAAGTCAAAAGTTCAGTCAAAATCTTTAGTGGAGTAAATCTTGACTCTTGTAAAAATAAGTCTAAATCGGGGACTGAGTTAGTGATGTTCGGTTTTTTATACGATTAGCTCGTACTTTACTTTTTCTCGTGATCCCTCGCGTAGCCTAGGTTTTGCACTCTCCTTTTTGTTCAGGATAATTTTTAGGATCTCGATACTTAATTTGATCAATGATTTAATGACCGGTTTGATCGAAAATTAAATTGAAGGTCAGAGATATTTTGATCCGGTGGACATTAATTAATTAATGCTAGCTTCCACATGACAGCTAGCCATCACCTCACCTAAATTCCAAAATCATCTCCTGATTTATTTCCTCTCATATATCTCTCTTGATTTGTTTCCTCCCTTATCTCTCTCTCCTTCCTTATCTTCCTTTCTCTATAAGTATCTCTCCATTGCTATAAATACATTAGTATATGCTGGGAATTGGAGTCTTATTCCAATTTGGTAGAGACTTTTAAGGGGATTGAGAGGAAAAAGGAATTGTGAGTTTTTTGAGAGAGAAAGCTTTAAAATTTTGGTTCAAAAATTTCCGGTTCTGAAAGTTTGAACAAAAAGATCGAAGACTCGAAGGAAGATCGCAGCCCACACTGTGTTCTTCGAGCTGTGCAGACGGGACATACGCGAGAAGATTGCCGAGTCGTCTCAATGAATTAGTTGCAGTCACGGAGATCAAACCAACCAGATCTCTAAAGGTATAAAAATTATTTTTTGCACTTTTTTATACCTGTTCAATGTATTCTTATCTACGTCCTTGTATCAAAATTTATGGGTCTAACAAGTGGTATCAGGGTCCACCGATACTATTTGTAGATTATAAATACGTGGTTGTTAATCTCTATTTTGCAACGATTCGCTACTGTTATGACCCGTATGAATAAATGTATGAATGATTTATTTTTATTTCTATACTTTTGTTTTTTTCCTGACAATGTGATTCGGGTGATAGAAAATGTGAACTTTGTGTGAGAGGTATGGAATTTAAAATGTAATCTTTTTATTCTGTATCTTCCTTTTCATTTATTCGATGGATGAAAATTAGGAAAAAAAAGGCGATCTGAAACAGAGCCGAAAATTATTTTTTGGACATCACTGTCCGGACGCCAGTGGTGGTGTGTCCGGACGAAAAACAACAGAGGTGCAAAGCGACAGTTTCAGTGCATCACAATCCGAACGCCGGAGGAGTTCCGTCCAGACGAAGTAGAATAGAGGGTTGTTTGCTGGGCAGGTGACCACCGTCCGGACGGTGGGAGCATCCCGCCTGGATGCCAAGGCGCTGATCGACGTGATCTTCGAAAATTAAAGATTTTCTTGTGATTCAGGATCATCTATTTAACGGATTATCTCGGGATCATAAAAGTGGCTTTTAATTTTATTTCCTCTTATTTTTTTGTATGAATGTTGTTTTTATTGTTTGTATGATTTGTATTATTTCTTTTAACAAACAGAAAATACGAAAAAAGAATAAAGAAAATTTATCCAAACAAATATCGAAATGAAATATTTTTGTTTTAATTTAAAACAAAGATGATTTTAATTAAATAGGAGAAACCCTTGTTTTAATTTTTTTTTATTAAAACAAATAAAATCATTGTATCTTATTTACAGGGTCTATAAAATATTTAGAGTTTTAAAATTTTTTTAATCAAATCGGTTTTGAAACTTGGTTTAAATATTTTTCTGTAATTAAATGGGTTATTTGTTTATTTTAAACAGAAATATTTTAATTGATTAAATAGGATAACCTAGATTTTAATCGGAATTAAAATATTATTTGATGTTAAACAGTTTTTTTGTTAGGTTTCTACATTAATTAAACAGGATAAGTTTTAATCTTTATCCTGAATTTTATTAAAGATTTAAAACTTTGTTTTAATTAATTAGAATTATCAAATATTTTCAAAATTCTCATTTTTTAAAAATTAAGTAAGAGGGGAATTTAGTCACATATAATTCTGCGGTCTTCATTACTTGTTCGCTAATAATGCAATTACAGTCTGTGTGCCGACTTTGACTTTCGGGCTCTTCATCGGATGGACTGTAGTTGTGGGTTACCTAAACGGATCTCTGAAATGAGTGATTCGATAAAGAGTGTCAGTAGAATTATATTCTCTCAATCTGATGGATCCGGTACAATGAAACGATCTTTTTGAATTAAGAGTAATGGTATACACTTAAATGAGAATAATAGTATCATCCCCATCAGAGTCACTGTTATTATTTTTCGGGACTAAAAGTATATCGACTATTTAATTTTACTAGGAATATTTGATATCTTAAAAAGTAAAATTAATTGATTTCGAATCTGCCAGAGAAAATATTGATTGGTAAACGTCCACACTAATGTGACATGCTATATCACGGTGTGCCGGGTTGTCGATTAATTCTTTCAAAATAAATGGTTGAGAGTACTTAATTTTAAATTGAATTATTTTTTTTTTATAAAATTAATTAAGTTTAATTTTTGATTCTGAGGTTTTAAAATGACTTTCAATCCACTTGCAACAATTCTCAAAAGACACAAACTTACCGGGCCGAATTTTATAACTTGGAAACGGAATTTGGACATAGTGTTGACTTTCGAGAATTATAGTTTTGTTCTGGATATGATCTGTTCACCGATACCTAGTAAAGGGACAATCAAAGAGGAAACCCAGTTTTACTACTGGTGGATAAAGACTGATAGGATGACGTGGTGCTATATACTGGCTTTCATGTCAGATGTACTATAGCATCAGTCTATGGAGAATGCATTTGACATGATGTTGAGCCTAACAGAAATATTTGGGGCTCAAGGTCGTGTGGCTAGGCAGGTCGCCATGAAGGCCCTGATGAACACAACTATGGCTGAGGGTACACTAGTTAGGGACCACACTCTGAAGATGATTAGTTTTCTGAATGAGTTTTAGGTCCTTGAAGCAGAAATTGATGGAGAAACCTAGGTCGATATCTAGCTCCAGTCACTACCTGACTCATGTTAACAGTTTCGCTTGAATTACAATATGAACAAGTTAGACTTCACGCTGGCAGAAGTATTGAAAGAGCTATAGGCAGCTGAATGGTTATCCAGAAATCGACGAGTGCCTTTGTTGCTAAAAAATGTTCTACTTCTAAGCCGAAAGATGGTAAGAAGAAGAAGAAGTTTCAACAATAGGCTAAGGCACAGACAGTCTGCCCTGCTCAAAAAAATGTGAAGAAGCCTAAGGGCAAGTGCTATCACTGCAAAAAGTCTGGTTACTACAAGAATAACTATTTGGATCTTCTCAAGAAAAAGAACAAACATGGTATACCTTATTCTCTGGTTATTTAAACATGTTTAGCGGTGTTATCTACCAGTACCTAGTATGTAGATACGGGAGTCACTAATCATGTCTGTAATTCATTGCAAGGGTTTCAGAAAACCAAACAGCTTAGAGATGGGGAGATCTACTTACACATAGGAAAAGCTACTAGGGTCGTTGTTGTTGCTGTAGAAGATATTAGTTTATCTTTTGGTAGAAATAAGATTTTAATTTTAAAGAATGTTCTTTATATATCTTTAATCAGAAGAAATTTAATTTGAGTTTCTGTTTTGATTCGAGATGGATATTCAGTTTATTTCAATAATGAAGTCATTATTAAGGATAATAAACATATTATCTGTCGTGGTACATTGGTGAATGATCTTTATGTATTAAATCCTGATATTATTGCATTACAACATAATGAGGTAAATAACACACATGTATTAGCATTTAAGAGAAAGAGTTTTTCTTTGATGAGCAAACATATATTTGACACTTACGTCTGGGTCATATTAATCTAAAAGGAATTTAAAGAGTGGTAGAAGATGGACCTTTGGGTTCATTGGAAGTGGAGGAACTTTCGGTCTGTGAATCATGTTTAGAAGGTAAAATGACTAAAAAACCGTTCACGGAAAAATGATATAGAGGCAAAGATGTGTTGGAATTGGTTCATTCAGATTTATCTGGACCTATGACTATCCGGGCGAGAAGTGGCTTTGAGTATTTTGTCACTTTCATTGACGATTACTCGAGGTATGGATACATTTACCCGCTTCACAACAAGTCCGAGACATTTGAGAAATTCAAAGAGTTTAAGGCTGAGACAGAGAAGCGGATAGGTAAAAGTATCAAGACACTACGACTGATCGTGGCGGTGACTACCTCTCAGGAGAGTTGAGGAAATATTTATCTGTGGAAGGGATTACATCCCAACTGTCTGCACCCGGTATGCCTCAGCATAACGATGTAGCAGGAAAAAAAATAGGACTCTTAAGGAAATAGTAAGGTCCATGATGAGTTATTCGGATTTACCTAATTTCTTTTTGGGTTACGCATTAGAAACAACGACTTATATTCTGAACTTGGTACCATCGAAGACAGTACCTTCTACTCCCAAATAACTATGGACTGAGCTCAAACCTAGTCTAAGACATGTTTAGATTTGGGAGAGTCTAGCACACGGGCCAAAGAAGGATGCCGGTTCATTAAAATCAAGATTAGTAGTCTGTTTCATTATCGGATATCCCAAAGGAATGAAAGGTGGTTTGTTCTATAATCCTAAGGATCAGAAGGTCATTGTTAGCACCAATGCCCAATTCTTTTTAGAGGATTATATGCTAAACCACCAGCCTTGCTCCCATGTAGTTCTTGATGAGTTAAGAGGAGGAACACCGGTACAGTCTTCTACGATACCACCAGTATAGGATGATTCACCACCTGTCGTGAGTACACATTCATAGGGAGAACTTCGTCGTAGTGGGAGCGTAATTTATTTACCCGAATGGTATACTCTATTAGGTGGTTCATATGATAAAATCCTTAAAGAGCAGGATACTGAGCCCATAAACTACAAAGAGGCAACTCTGGACAAAGATGCAAATTTTTGGCATAGAGTTATGGAGTCCGAAATGGAGTTTATGTACTCCAATCAGGTCTGGGAACTTATAGATCCAATTGATGGGGTAAAACACATTAGGTGCAAATGGATATACAAGAAAAAGAGAGGAGTAGACGGGAATGTTGAGACCTTTAAAGTTATGCTTGTTGCAAAATGGTTCACTCAGAAAGAAGGGATCGACTATGAGAAAACCTTTTTGTCGGGTAGCCTTTCTTAGTCTATCCAGATTCTATTTTCCATTGCTGCACATTTTGATTACAAAATTCGAAAAATGAATGTCCATACAGCTTTCCTTAACGAAAGTCTTGATGAATGCATCTATATGATGCAACAAGATGGATTCATAGCAAAGGGCCAAGAGCACATGTTGTGCAAGCTTAAGAAATTTATTTATGAACTTAACCAAGTATCGAGGTCATAAACATTCGATTTGATCAGGCCATTAAAAGCTTTGGCTTTGATCAGAGGCCTGATGAGTCGTGTGTGTATAGGAAGCATGGCGGTAGCGTAGTGGTGTTTCTAGTACTATATATGGATGACATCTTGCTCATCGAAAATGATGTGAGAGTGTTATCTTCCGTGAATGTATGGTTGTCCAGTTAATTCGATATGAAGAACTTCGGAGAAGCTAGTCACATCATTGGGATCAAGCTTATGCGAGATCGGAAACAAAGGATGTTAGCATTATCTCAGGTGAGGTATATCGACTTGATGTTAGCTCATTTTAGCATGTAGGATTCCAAGAAAAGATTTCTTCCTTTTAGGCATGGAATCACTTTATCCTGGGATCAGTGTCCTAAGACACCTGAGCATATAGAGAAGATGAGGGATATTCTTTATGCTTCGGCGGTAGAAAGGCTCATGTATGCTATGCTCTGCACCAGACCAGATATTTGTTTTTCCGTTGGCATAGTTATTAGATATCAGTCTAACTCACGGCATGAGCATTGGACTGCGGTGAAGAACATTCTCAAGTACCTTAAAAGGACTAGAGAGTATATGTTGGTTACCAGTCTGAGAATCTAGTACCTTTAGGGTACACGGATTCTGATTTCTAAACTAATAAAGATTCAAGAAGGTCCACCTCTGGATATGTATTTACCTTGGGAGGTGGAGCCATAAGTTGGAGGAGTGTTAAGCAATCTTGCATTACTGACTCCACCATGGAGGCCGAATATGTGGCAGCCTCTGAGGTAGCCAAAGAGGCCGTTTGGCTCCAGAACTTCCTGATAGACTTGGATGTGGTCCCTTCGGTATGGTCGACTATTACACTTTATTGTGATAATAGTGGAGCAGTCCCTAACTCGAATGAACCATGAGTTCATAAGAAGGGAAAATACATAGAGCGTAAGTATCATCTCATTCGGGAGATCGTGCAGCATGGAGACGTTGTTGTGTGTCAGATTGTATCGAAGGACAACATTGCAGATACTTTTACAAAAGCATTACCAGCGAAGACGTTTGATATGCATGTAGAAGGGCTATGTGTTAAATGTATGTAGGCGTGCCTTTGAGTATAAGTGGGAGATTATTGGGGTTATACACTAAAAGTCGTGCCTTTTTGTATGTTATTCATTGTTGATTCAATAAATTATCATTTTAATGAGAATTGAAACGAGAATGAATGCTTCTATGTTTTTATTTTTATGCAAGCTTGTCCATTTATTCATGTCGAGTATTTGATTCAGTATATAGAGTTCGGCTTACATACAGAAGATCGAATCATAGGTTCTGACCGAATAATATTTAATTAAAATTTACAGTCTAGATGACTTTGGACAAACCATTGGAAAGACTGTAATTGTCACACCCCAATTTGGGAAGGTGACTGGCCATGGATCATGGGTCTTGGCCCAGTGAACCAAGTAAGCCTAAACATGCAATTAGCAAACTATAAGCTAATTAAAATTCAATTCCCAGGGATTTAAGCAATTAAAATTCATAATTATAAATGTGGGACAAAACAGCCCACTATCTAATCAATGTATCTCAACATCTCATCAATAATTGTTATTAAAATGCGGAAGAAAAAATATGAATGCATATCCGAGAGGTCCTTATTCCTGGATCCCTTGAAGCCATCGAGTCCATCATCTAGGCTCTTTCTTGATTTTCTTAAATGTGTTGAGTACAACGTCAGCCAGAATTAGTGAATGGAAACATGCATATTACAATACAGTTCGCAACCGGGGATATAAAATGGATTTGTACAACAACATAATAATGGCACGATATATACAATATTATCAAAAAGGGTAAACACACAACCCCTTACTCCATTTCATTCTATTCTTAAAACATATATTTTTCTTTCATTTGGTCCCGTTATCAACGAGTCATCAAGATATCACATTGCTAGTCAATAGTCTGCATCTTATATACTTTATACTTTTTCATTTTGTCCCGTTATTAATGAGTCACCAAGATATCCCATAATATAATCATTTGGTCCCGTTTCTTAACGAGTCACGAAGATATCCCTTATTCAGATATTATGTCTGTATCACACTACTTCTCATTTAGTAACATTACACGAGTCACCAAGATATCTCCTCATCAGACATTAGTCTGTATCATATATATACTTCTCATTTTGTAACATTACACGAGTCAACAAGATATCTCATAATCATTTGGTCCCATTTCTTAACGAGTCACCAAGATATCTCATAATCAGATATTAGGTCTGTATCTTATCGTTTGGTCCCGTTACGGGTCATCAAGATATCTCATCAGATAATATATCTGTGTCACTATATATATATATATAATTCTCATTTACGTGGATGTCAAAGTTTATAAAATAATTGATAATAAACCTTTTCATAACACTTTTCATTACACACTTCATCATACTTGTCATAACATTTTTTATAACACTTTTTATTTGCACCATAATCCTTTTTATAAGTGCACATCATTTTAAAAGTATTTAAATCACAAACGTTTCTTTTACAAGCCATTTGGAAAATATGAGATTTTATTGAAAGCATGCAACAGATAACTCATTCACAAGTAAAACTTTGATATCATCATTTTAGGAGAAAGTCAAACAGTATTATTTAAAGCATTTAAAATACATATATCCATTTTTCACGTAGTTTGGGAATATAGGAAATTTAATAAAAGTACATAGCATAAAATCACTCACCTGATATTCGATTAATTAATGAACTGAACTAGTAAATGACGCAACCTACGTCAACCTGATGATGCAATGCATAAACCAAGATTACTGCACAAGCTAATAATTGAATTAATCAACCAAACGGACCCTTCTCCATTTTTATAAGTTTTAATCATTGTTTGTGGTTTAACTAGTTAATTATTTAACTTGTTTTATTATTAAATTATTGTCCAAACGGCGCCTAAAACATTTAAATTTATTTTATAATATTTTTCTAGGATTTTCAGTGTTATAAGTCAACACAATTGGGTTGTGAGTCGACACCCTAGGATAATTCTTAGCAAAAACATCACAATAAATCAACAGGGACTCACTGCCTCGGAAAGTCCGGACGAGGGTCAAAAGCATCCGGACGTTTTTGACCCGTGGCTAAGGGTTCGTAACAGCGTCCGAATGTCCGGACGCAGGTGTAAAACGTCGGAACATTGTACACCCGATGGTCGACTCAGAAATTCTCAAGGCTGATTTTCGGGTCCCTTTCTAAATCCTTTCTTCATGATTTATATTTTTATACTTTTTATGATTTATTAGATCATGTTCTCGACGAATTTTACATCTACAAACACATTTTAATTAATAAAACTCGGTTTATCTATATCTTCATACTTCATTATCTTTATATATCTTATGATATTATAGGGAGTCTTAACCTATTTCCATAGTAGACAAATCATCATTGTTTATACATGGATTATCTTTTACATAAATATATACATGATTGGATACATACCGTTATGGATATATATATATTTATATGGTATACAACCATGGTCTCATCTCTGATTTTCTCCTACATATGAATATGTTATTATCACGTCTTTCTCTTTTTGTAGGATTAATAGATTAACCTTTTCGTGAACAACTTAATCTAATGATGTGATAATATATACATATACATCCTTGTATAAGAATTCAAAACGGAAGAAGGGGGAAAGAAAAGAATGAACTAGAGATAGAAGAAGACGATGGATCACAGATGATGCATCTGGCGGTGGTCGGCGGTGGCAGTAGTGGCGATTGTGATGGTAGTAACCGGTGGTAGCTGCGGCATTGGAGGTTGGAAGAGGGAGAAGAAGAGGGCTGCGAGAGAGAGGGAAGAGGGAGTTGTAGAATTTTCTGCAGAGGGATAGATAGAAAAGGGAGAGAAAAGAGGAAGTCCAATTAAATTGAGAAAAGGGAAGGTTTTTTAGGAGTTAATCCCCCCCCCCCCCAAATCTCTCAACAAAAAA
>JAUTBS010403434.1:0-10040 GCA_032361285.1 Aequorea victoria | reverse complement strand
GTCGCTCTCTAACTCTATCCTCAATCTCTTGCTTGTATATGCATCTATAGGTTGCTAGTTTATTACTGTTTTAATTATTACTTTAAATCTCTAAGTAATTTTTAAAGACCTTATTCATCCCTCCTCTAGGGTCACACTTTAGTTAACACCCGAGTGGTTGCCGCAGATCCCCTCATGTATCTCTTTCATTATATATTCAGATTCTTCCTTCGAGATGCATCTTAGGTAGGGTACTGGAAAGCTACGCTTGTACAAAACATCATCGATGAGTACGTACATGCTCGGTACCTCAGCTTCTTCACCTCGATTCTATTGATGGGTAGTTGACCGCTTCGTAAAAAGTTGATGATACTCTTCGCCCAGACCACACAGATCTGTGCCATGTTGACCACTATGCTTGGTGTTTCTTCCTAAGTCATGCTCGAGCGAGTCAGATACTTGGTCAGTATTCCTCGACCTATCTGCCCCTCAGGGGCTGAAGCTAATCGAGCAAGGTCATGAGCTGTCTGATTGCCATCTCTATGGACCCTTTCGATCAGAAACTTATCGAATTTGGCCTTGAGTCTATGAACGATGGCTTTATAGGCCTTCATTCACTCTTCTCAGGTATCGAACTCCCCTTATACTTGGCTGACTACCAACTATGAGTCGTTGAGGATTTTTACCTGTCTTCTCTCATTGCTAATGCTAACTTGAGTCCGGCTATGACGGCCTCGTATTCTGCCTCATTGTTGGTGGCTTGGAACCCAAAACACATAGCATATTCCAAGATGTCTCCTTGGGGGGAGACGAGAACTAGGCCAGCGCCGCTGGATGACTGATTTATAGAGACATCAGCATTTATCGTTCATACCTGCTGAGCATCAAAGGTGTGCTCGGTATCTTGTTGAACATCGGCCGCCGAGCGAGTTTGCTGTGGCTCAGGAGAGGCAAGTTTTGGGGTCGTGAATTCTACTATGAAGTCAGTTACAGCTTGTCATTTCATGGTTGGTCGCAACCGATACTAGATGTCAAATTCGCTCAACTCCATAGACCACTGAACCAATCGTCTAGAGGTGTTTGACCTTTGTAGTATTTGTTGCAGTGGTAGGTCAGTCAGCACAACTATCGTATGAGCTCGAAATTAGGGACGCAGTCGCCTAGCTGAGGTGAATAGGGCGAATGCCAACTGTTCCACCCTACGGTATCTAGACTCAGCTCCTCGGAATGTCCGACTAATGTAATAGACTGGTCTCTAGATATCTGCATCTTCTCAAATGAGAGTTGAGCTGACTGTTATTTCTAAAACTACTAGATACAGGAAGAGTTCATCCCTGGGCATAGCTTGGGAGAGCAGTGGTGGAGAGGCCAGGTATGCTTTGAGATCGGCGAACGCTTACTCGCAGCTTACTGTCCACTCGAATGCCTTTTTCAAGACATTGAAGAACGGCGTGCAATGGTCGGTTGCCTTCGAAATGAATCGATTCAGGGCTGCTAGTTGTCCTGTTAACTTCTGCACTTCTTTCGCTATTCTTGGGGACTGCGTCTCCAAAACCGCCCTTATCTTCTCGGGATTAGCTTCGATTCCTCGCTTGCTGACCATGAACCCAAAGAGTTTTCCTCCCAAGACACCAAATGCACATTAATCCAGATTTAACTTTATGTTGAAATTGTGCAGTGCTTGAAAGGTTAAAATTGTGATCTTATTTTTACTTGACTCGGGTTATTTACTCTTCTAACCGGTCGGTCAGTCTATATATTTTAGTTTGCTTTCAACTTGGTCGTCCTTAGGCGATCGTTCTGTTAATACTTATCAACGTATATTTTCTAGCTTCTCCACCTCTATTTATAGAATTGGCATTGTGTTTTCAATGGGGATCTTGTTAATATCTCCCACTTAATTTGACAGGTCATGCAAGAGCGTGTTGAACGTGGAAAGTATGCCACAACATTATAGCGCGACTGAGGTCGGGCTTCTGTAAAATTTTCACAATGAAATTGTTCAAACCAAAAATGTGGCTGGTACGCCACTGCATTATCGAAGCGATTGGGGTCGTATGCTTACGAAATCTTTCAAACTCAGAATATGTTGAACGTGAAAAGTACGCCACCACATTTTGGCGCAACTGAGGTCGGGCTTTTATAAGGTTTTCAAAATTAAGTCTTTCAAATGCAAAATGTGTTGAACATGGAAAGTATGCCACCACATTCTGGCGCAACTGAGGTCGAGCTTCTAGAGATTTTTCAAAATTGGAATGTGCGGAACGTGGTTGGAACGCCACCACATTATCAGAGTGACTGAGGTCGTATGCTGCTTACGAGAATTTTCAAACCCAGAATGTGTTGAATGTGAAAAGTACGTCACCACATTTTGGCACGATTGAGGTCGAGCTTCTGTAGGCTTTTCAAAAAATGAAGTCTTTCAAACCCATAATGTGTTGAACGTGGAAAGTATGCCACCAAATTCTGGCGCGACTGCGGTCGAGCTTCTAGAGGTTTTCTAAAAGTACAATATACAAAATATGGCTGGGACGCCATCACATTACCGGAGCGACTGAGGTCCTATGACGGGACTTGAATGACAATGAAATTTCTAACACGTTGAATGGTGGTAGAACCACTAGTCCGTAACCAGGACTTTGAACGGCAGTGGAACTGCTACGTATTTGAATAGTGGTAAAATCACTAGTCCTTGTGAGCATGACCCTAAATATACTTGGGAATGATCAAGATTCTCTAAAAGCAATCCTAAAGATACCTAGATGCAACAGAGATCTCACCCCCTTTTGATGTTTTCTCTTAGAACGTGACCTTTAAGATACCTAGGCACGATTGAAACCTCTGCCTTGTGATCCTAGAGATACTTGGACACGACAGAGTCTTTATTTCATTGATGTTTTATTCTTTGGGAGCAATCCTAATGATGCCTGGATGTCATAAGGACTTATCCCGTAAGATTCATTGATATTTAGGTCTGTGCCCTAAAGATACCCAAACCTTTCCTTGAGTTTTCATTGATGTTTTGATGTTTCAAGCTTTAAAGCATGACCCTAAAAATACATAGGAGTGACAAAGACTTTTTCATTGATTTCACTGACAAGTTTATTTGTTGGCATGTGCGTTACACCTTGTCAAGATGCTTTATCTTTAGTTTTGACATTTGCTCTTATGCCTGCTTGGTGCTACATGAGCATTGTCAAAAAAGGGCATTCATAGACACTCTATTTTGACCGGGCATAATGCACTAGCGCACCGATTAGCCCTGGCCTATTATGAACACATTTTCAGGAACAATAATGTTTTCTCGACGAGATCAAATCGACATGAGAGACACTCAAAGTTAAAATCCTTTTAAAACCTACCTCAGTTTTAGACGTTTTGACTAACCTTTTTTAAATACCCTTTTATCATTCACCAAACCTTATTTTCAAGCCAGCCAACTTTCAAACACCTTATTTACATCTTCTAGTATCTATTTCAAAGCTTGGATAAGTCCTTCTTGCCCTCTAGAATACCCAAAACATCTGTAAAGTACAAAAAAGCTTCCTGGACCCATCACATAGCCGAGTTGGCCCTAGACTAGAGGGATGGCCCTTCCTTTGGGCCTCCTCCCTTATGGACGAATTGGCTCTATGGGGAGTCTTAGCTCGGACAAACTCTTTTTTTATCAGGTTGCCCGATTTAGGTTACATATTGGGTCCTGTGCTCGATGACTTACCGAACTTATCCGAATGTTTTCCCAATTTGGCTGGATCTGTGTTTGTCCTAACCAATATTAGGTTGTGTCGTACGTATTTCCGAGAGAATTAACTGACTTATTTTTGTGTTCCTAGATTAATATTTTTACGTTTATCTAGATAGCTTTCATTATTCTTATGATCTGACTTTGTTTCGTCCCTAAACAAACATTTTTGCAGTTTTCTAGGTGGTGGTTGTTAATTCACACTTGGGTTACGTAGCAATGCTTCCCAAGATAGGCGAGCTTTACTTCGTCCTGCCTGAATCAAGTTACGCTTCACACCTCCGCTCAGTGACCCCTGCGAGCTATTTCAGCTCTTGGTCATCCTAAGTTGTATTCTACATTTCCTTAGTCGGGTAGGGGTACTCTTACCTGACCGACTTAGGTTCTGCAACCCATTTTCCGAGAGGGATTTTGGTGGCTTTGTCCCTAGATAAATATTTTTGCATTTTTCTAGAAAATTTGTTATTAGGATTTTGTCCCTAGACAAATGTTTGCACGTTTTTCTAAAGATTTGTTGACTTTATATTTTTTTTATCACTAGATAGATGTTTGCACATTTTTCTAAGAAAAAAGTTTATTTTATTCAATAGGTACGTAATTTCAAACTTTCCTATATGTATTAAATTTTTTATTTTTGACCGACTTAGGTTACGCTTTTATACTTCCTAAGAAGAAATCTTTTAATTTAGGTCACTAGATAAATGTTTACACATTTTTTTAGGTTTTTTGGATTTTTGCTTTTGGTTCGACTTAAGTCGCATTTCAAGACTTCCTAAGACGGAATTTTTCAATTTTGGTCACTAGATAAATGTTTACACGTTTTTCTAGATTTATTAGGTTTGCTTTTGGTCCGACTTAAGTCGCGTTTCAAGACTTTTTAAGACAGAATTTTTCAATTTAGGTCACTAGATAAACGTTTACACGCTTTTCCAAATTTGTTAGATTTTTGCTTTTGGTTCGACTTAAGTCGCGTTTCAAGGCTTCCTAAGACAGAATTTTTCAATTTAGGTCACTAGATAAACGTTTATACATTTTTTTAGATTTATTGGGTTTTCCTTTTGGTTCGACTTAAGTCGCGTTTTAAGACTTCGTAAGACAGAATTTTTCAATTTAGGTCATTAGATAAACGTTTACACATTTTTCTACATTTATTGGGTTTTGCTTTTGGCCCGACTTAAGTCGCGTTTTAAGGCTTTCTAAGACATAATTTTTTAATTTAGGTCACTAGATAAACGTTTACACGTTTTTCTAGATTTATTGGGTTTTCTTTTCAAGGTTTCCTAAGAGAGAATTTTTCCAATTTTTTGTCACTAGATAAACGTTTTTCTAGGTTTGTTGGGTTTTCTTTTTGGTCCGACTTAAGTCACTTTTCAAGATTTCCTAAGTGGAGATTTTTCAATTTAGGTCACTAGTTAAACGTTTACACATTTTTCTAGATTTATGAGTTTCTTTTTATTTTTGGCTCTCAAATTAAGCTGTGCTTCCTGCTACTTAACATGATAGATTTTTTATTTTCTTAGTCAGATTATGCACTCTCTTTTTCTTTAGCTTTTCTTCTTTCAGTCTATATTATCTGATAAGTTTTTTGTGATTTTCTTCTTTTTTTGCAAGTCAGTGATTACTTACGTGGATTCGGGGGCTCCGCTCGGGTCCTTGAGTGGTATCAGGTTCTCTCCCCTAGAGAGCCGGGCACTCGTTGACAGATTCGTATTCGGACGATTTCTCCCACTCCTCACGAGTACTCATAATGACAGAGTACTCTTGACGGCTCTAGTGGAGAGGTGGTGGGATACCACTAATACCTTTCACTTTCCTACGTTTGAGGCCACCTTAACCCCATTAGATTTTTCTATGATCACGAGGATCAAGGTGGGGGTGATCCGATTCCCCTCGACCTCACTGTCGGCTTATGTCCGGAGACACTCACCTACTGGCAGGGCGAGGTCCCTCGTTAGGCTGATCGGGGGCATATCTGGTATGCCTGGCTCATGGGTAAGTACATGGAGTTTGAGTGCACTGAGCCTCACCACTTTGAGTGGGTCGCTTGGGCATTCCTGCTCTACCTCCTCGGTGCGTGCCTATTCACGAACAGGAACAACACCATGCATCTCTACTTCCTGGGAGCCCTACATGATTTTGACCGGATATCGTCCTTCAACTGGGGAGGAGTAGCGCTGGCGACGTTGTACACCGGTCTGTAGTCCGTGTGTTGGACCAAGGAGATCTCTGTGATCGGGTACTAGCGGATCTTCGAGATGTGACTCTCATCACACCCTTTGTCCATTTGTACTTTATCACTTATTAACTTGGCCTAACACTTATTCTACTTATTTATTTTTTTTGTTTTTTTTCTGTGTTTTTTTCTTTCTTTCTCTTTTTCTCTTTTTTATCTTATTTACAGCTATGGGCATACGTGTTCCTAGGTTTATCACACCCAGAGAACACTTACCCAGATTCCCAGATCATCCCACAGGCAGCCTGGTGGGGTCAGGACACTCGAGGGAGGAGAAAGGACGGGAAGGACTTGAGTACCTACCGTCTCTGCTTGAATCGCCTATCTCCTGCACAGGTTTATTTTATATTTTTACACATATTTGATTTTCAGGAATTTTTCTCGTATGTAACCTGCGCCAGGTTTATTATATTATTAATCATCTTCCATTCTTCTTTTTTTCAGGTGAATTGGGGAGTGTGGGATGGCATAGAGGTTCAAGAAGGTGAGGATCTGATGAGGAGTCGCCAGGCTCATCAAATGAGGATCTTGCTGGAGGGGCCATTCTGTCGGGAGCGGTTCTTGGGCGAGAGGGTAGTCCAACAGACGCTAAGGCTGGACCACTTTTGGGTTCCTCAGCGCCTCCACTTAGTATAAGGTTCACGCACACCATATCACCCGAGGATATCGATGAGGCTTTGTATGGCTTCGCGGCTAGGGATTTCCTAGCTGATGGGGAGTACGCTGTCTTTGCACGCAACTACCTGATGCGTCCGATGGGCATCCAGCTTGCGGAGGCACAGACTGGATAGCCCTCGACGTCTCAGGTTCCTCCGGTGGTGGGTGGCCATCCTCCTCCTGCTACTGCTAGTGGTTCCGCGACTACTCGAGCCCCCTCTGCTACTGATGCTCGGGCTCATACTTCGGGTCAGGCTGCTCCTGTCTTCCCAGCTCTGCCTCAGGCAGTGGACATTTTTAGGTATCCTTGTTCCATTCCTATTCCCACTCCTGCGGAACTGAAGCTACGCCTTAGTAGCGGGGATAGCCAGGTACTTCCTCTTTTACCTTATTTCATGCATTCCCCCCTTCTTTTTTTTAGCCATGTATGTTAGTCCGTCTAACATTTTTCATTTATCGGCATATTTTAGGTTCCTCCGGCTTGTCGCGCTTATATCGGGGACTATCTCACTATCATTGTGGGTCTCAAGATCTTGGTGAGGCAGCATGTTCAGATGCTCATGGAGGCGCGCCTTGACCCTATTTTTCGAGATCCCTTCGCTCACCCACGCCCGGTGAGTTTTTTTCTACTTATTCGTAGGCCTTCCTCTCCTTCTTCTTTTTATTTATTTATTTTTGCATATGTACATTTTCTGACCGTACTTATTCCTTCCTTCTCTTTCTTTTTCTTTTTTGTAGCCTCGCTCCGCCAGCCATACCTCTGTTCATGGGACATCCTCGTCCTCTCATGCCGTCCCTCCAGCTGTCGCCGGTTCATCTGCAGCGTCCTAAGGATCTGCCCTGCGGACCAGGATTCGGGAGCGTCAAGCCAACAGCGATGAGGATTTTGACTCAGAGAATGCCACTACATTTGCATGCTCCCTCCCAGAATCTTCACGTCGCACTCGTCGCCGGCATGATTAGGATATCCTTTCTTTTTTTATTATACTGGATGCACGCCCGAGATACACTTTTCTTTTCCTTGCATATACATTTTATTTATTTATGGGATAGTGTAAAATTCGTGAAAATTAAAAATTTAAATAGATTTAATTGACTAATAATTTAATTAGTCGAATAATAAAATAAATTAGTTAAATAAAATTAAATCTAAGTAACTAAGATAAATTTCAAATCAAATTAAAACTTAATTACATTTTAATTAATTTAACCTAACTAAATTGAAGTAAGTAGATAAAAGAATATTCTAGTTTAATAAAATAAAATAATTAGAATAATGGATTAATGAAATAAAATAAAAGATAAAGTTAAAAAGAAAGCAAATAAAACGAAAATCAGAAATTAGAATGTTAATCTCGTTGGGTGTTGATAACCCAAAACTCCCAAATCTATATCTCTTGTTTTTGGTAAGCTATGGGGGAGGATCAGCGAATCCCTATTTCCTTGGATGAATCTCAGCATTTAAAGCAACCTCCTCTCCTAATTGATAACCACGAAACCCTCAGCCCTCTCAATTCTTTTTCTGTCACTCTCAGACCTTCAGCCCCTCTGCAACTCCTTTAAGTTCTTCTTCTTCATTACCGAAGTCTCCATCCACTAGCGCCTTCATCCTCAAAGCTGTAGTCATCTACACCGTATTTACCTTCATCGTCATCACTGGTTCTTCTTCATTGTGAATCGGTAAGCCTCTGTTCTTCTAGTTTTAATTTTTTTTTTTACTGAACGTATATATATACATAAACTTTGATCACACACACACATAGGATTAGGAAGATCAATGGGCTGTTTAGATGCTTAAAACGTATTAAAGATCGAATTAGTAACATTGTTAGATCGTTAGAACGAGAGAATAATCGAGAGAAACCAAGAACAATTGAGTTATATAAAAATATATACGAAAATATATATGTATATCACCCTTGAATATCTTGATTTTTAATCCGTTATAACGAAAGTTCTATCTAATGAAAAATGTTTAAAACATCCAAAAACGTGTGTATACATTGTTGGAAGGAATGAAAGGATGAAGAATGAAGCAAGATTGGTGAAAACCAGAGAGTTCAATTCGTCCCTGCCGCGGAGAGTCCGGACGGAACTCCCGGCGTCCGGACGGATTGAACCAGTAGCCAACTCTTCGTTTCTGTGACGTTCCGTCCGAACGGAACGCCTTTGCGTCCGGACGGATTGGACCAGTGGCGTTTCTTTGGGTCTTTTGGCTCTAGTTTGATAAAACTTTTATTTAAAATATTAACTTAATAATAAATGACATATAAAAACTTAATTAGTAGATAGCTAATCCTGTTAACATGATGTTTATTTAACTTGATTAATTTAAAATCCTATTATAGAATTAATATTTATAGAATAACTTTTAATTGAATATTATTAATAAAACTAATAAGTTAAACTATAATTAAATTAAATAAGTTAATTAATAAACATAAATGAGTCTTAAAAAGGGAGTTAACAAAAATATTGTTTTGATAACATAGATTGATATTCTGGTAAACATCTATGTATAAAACTCATGAATGAATTATAAGTTAGCTAATAACTTAAATAAAATGGAATACTATATTCGTTAAATAACAAAATTATTGATAAGTTGAATGCTAACCCTAATCCGGAATAGTACTAGATTAATATTTATTATAAGACTACAATAAGTTAAAGTTACGAGTAATTAAATAAATCGAATAATTTTATAAATTGTTCTAAGATAATTAAATAGGCTAACTCACGTGAATAAATTAAACAACGTACAAAAACAACGGGTAAAGGGACGTTTAGTAGTCTTCGTCTCATTTTTTACATTATTGATGAGTTATTACATTTATATATCAGGTTGTGGTGTTCATATTTCATCTTCATCACCTAAAGATTAGTTTGGACACCTGGTGAGTAGATTTTACGCTATTATCTTTCAACTGAATCCCCTATTCTTCAAAATGTTTATAACTATTTTTTTTGCTTAAATGTTTTTCTATAAGACTTTTTATGAAAAAACTCCTGTATAAACTTTTACTACTTATTTTATGCACACTCTTGTACACAAACGTTTTCAAACTCTTTTTAAGAAGAATGATGTACCCTATTACAAAAACATGGCATAAATAATTTCAATGTGGAACAAAGAAAAAATTTATCTTTATTTTATTATGCGACTATGAGACTATTGTTCTTGGGATTTGATAAAGTCCAAAGGATACCCCACCCCTATCCCTGGTGGTGACTTTTGCCAGCTAAGGAAAATGACCGTATCCACCCGTGTTGACCTTAGTTGACTCAACAGTTAAGGAAAATGACCGTATCCACCTGTGTTGACCTGACTAGAATCGTATAGGGAAAAGACCGGGCGCCATCCCGTGGTGACTCTATTTCGATTATTGGATCCAATGGTCATTATGATACCCAGAGTTTATATATTTG
>JAUTBS010403423.1:0-10042 GCA_032361285.1 Aequorea victoria | reverse complement strand
GATGTGTGAGATGATTTTTTTAAAAAACTTTAGAAGAGAGGTTTAAGAACTCTTACTTGATGATTTTTAGTTGTGGGTTAGAAGATCCAAGTGTTTATTTCTTTCCTCCTTCTTCTTTTCTTTCCTTCCTTCTTCCCTCTCTTTTTCTTCTTTCTTCTCTCCCTATTCTACCCACTAATCTCAGCAAATTTTTAAAGATATATTGGAGGTTTGCAAATAATTTCTTTTATTGGGAGAAAACCCCTTTTTATAGGCAAAATTCTCTAGGTGAAAAGATATTTTTACCCCTCATCATAATTATTTCACTAGCCACCCATCTCATCATGTAAGACATGCATGGAGTCTTAATGGCTCTTGATTGAGGGGATGAAAGACCTGTGTAAGTGGTAAATCCACTCTCATAATTAATCCATGTGCAAACCATTTCCTTTTTCTTTTCTTTAAACACCGAAAAATTGTCACATCACTCCTCTCTCTTTCTCTTAAAAATTTAGAAATTATTATATTTATATCTATTTTATTTATTTATTTAATAATTATTGAGATTAAAAATTAGTTTTGGCCTATTTTAATTCATTTGGGTTAAATTACACTTTTTGGGTCTTTATTTGATTTGAGTTTGTAATTTAAGTTATAGGGTCACTAATAAAATAATGAGGCTCAAATATTTATATATATTGGGCCCTTATAATGTTTGGCCCAAATTCCTAATTCATTTTCCTATTGGGCTTATCATAATTTGGGCCTCATTTAGGCCTTTCTTAAATTATCTTTTTTGAATCTTTCAATTGGGTTATTTGGTTCATGGATCTATTGGGCAACTTTTGTTAGGCTTAGACTCATTCTCTATCCAAACTTTTATTTAATGTTTTGGGCTTTAGGAGTTTCTAAGCCATATTTGGGCCCGTTTTGATTTTCTGCGCATTTTTCGTCTTTCATGAGACTTTCTAACTCAATATTTAAAATATCATTGTTCAAAATTATTTGGACTCTTTTTATCAACTCTACCTTTTTAGGTTTATTCTATTTCATATTGCATGCCTTTATCCCTTTGATTCTAGGGTTCGAATATGCCTCCTCAAAATTTTACGTCTTTGTTCTAAATTTAGCGTTTAATGATTGTATTTAAAAAAGTGAGACGTCACAATACCCATTTGTCAGATCTCTCAAAATCACGTAAAAATATTTTAAACTTTATTTGGAGTAATATTCTTCCACGGGAAAATCTTTAGATTTACATAAAATGGGTATTCTGTTTTTCCAAATAAGTTGTTAGATCTCTCATATGAAGTTACATATATATTACAGAAAATGACCATGTTGAATTTGTTTTCGAAATAAGTTTATCAATGGATTTATTCTTCAAAACATATTACAAGTGAAACGAATGAAATTTTTTATGCAAACTAAATTATGAAAATTTTGAGAATTTTGATATTGGAAGAATGAGAAGGTCTACAGATAATGAAAATTTTGGAAAGATCAAAATTCTCATTTTGAAAAGAACAAAATGAGACTTTTGGACCAAAATTCTCATTTTTCCATGTTAAGAATCTCATTTTTCTTATACCAAACTCTCATTTCTAAAATGAGAATTTTGATCTTCCCAAAGTAAGAATTTTACTATCAAAAGTAGTTTATGCAAACTAAATTATGAAAATCTTGAGAATTTTAGTCTAGTGAACAAATGAGAATTTTGGTCTTGTAAGAATGAGAAGGCTTACAGATAATGAGAATTTTGGAAAAACTAAAATTCTCATTTTCTTATTTTAAGAAAATCCCATTTTCTTTATACTAAACTCTCATTTTCTTAGACCAAAATTAAAATTTTGGTCTTCCCAAAGTGAAAATTTTACTCTCAAAAGTAGTTTATACAAACTAAATTTGGAGAATTTTGATCTACTGCACAAATGAGAACTTGGTCTTGAAAGAATAAAAAGGCTTACAGATAATGAGAATTTTGGGAGACCAAAATTCTCATTTTCTCATGTTAAAAGTCTCATTTTGAGAATTTTGGCCTAATAGACAAATGAGAATTCTGGGAAGACCAAAACTCTCATTTTCGTCTAGACCAAAATTCTCATTTTTCAATATTATGAATTCCATTTTCCTTATACCAAACTCTCATTTCCTTAGACCAGAATTATCAGACCAAAATGATAATTTTGGTCTTCCCAAAATTAGAATTTTGGTCTAGTGGACAAATAAAAATTTTGAAAATGCCAAAATTCTTATTTTGGAAATACCAAAATTCTGCCCAAATCTTTTATTTTTCCATGTTAAGAATCTCATTTTCATTATACCAAACTCTCATTTTCTTGGATCAAAATAAGAATTTTGGTCTAGTCATTTTGGAAAGATCAAAATTCTCATTTTGATCTAGACCAAAATTCTCATTTTTTTATGTTAAGAATCTCATTTTGAGAATTTTGGTCTAGTGGACATATGAGAATTTTGGTCCTTACCAAAATTTTTAATTCGATTTAGACCAAAATTTCTATTTTGGGAAGATCAAAATTCTCAATTTTTTCATTTTATTCTAGATCAAAATTCTCATTTTTTCATAATAAGAATTCAATTTTTTTTAATACCAAACTCTCATTTCCTTAGACCAAAATGAGAATTTTAGTCTTCCCAAAGTAAGAATTTTACTGTCAAAAATTGTAAAACATGGTAAAATTTAAAAATAAATATTAATGCAATAAATTATTTAATTAATTAACGACTGAATTAATTAAAAGATTTATTA
The DNA here is from genome assembly GCA_032361285.1 of Aequorea victoria. Taxonomy (NCBI): domain Eukaryota; kingdom Metazoa; phylum Cnidaria; class Hydrozoa; order Leptothecata; family Aequoreidae; genus Aequorea; species Aequorea victoria. The sequence goes on along the minus strand of JAUTBS010403423.1, from coordinate 7,293 downwards.
AAGTGGTGAAATAGGTTATAAAAATATTAAATTAATAAAAGACCAATTAAGCTTTAATTAAACTATTGTGTTATTAATTAATTGAATTAATATAAAGAAGAAAGAAATAAAAGAAAATGGAAAATTCAAGTCAACTGTTCTAACAGCTGTACAGACGAAATCAAAAATGGGATTGGGTCAACCCATTTCCTTAAAACAAGCATCTGTTATGGAAGATAAGCATTCTTTGAGGAAGATCAGGATTTGATCCATGATCTTCAGGCTCCATTCCATAATATATGGGATCCCCTCCCCCAATTATCTCCATGTTCTTATTCTCTCAAACCCCAGAACCCTCTCTGCTCTCTCTACTTCCCAACCTCTCAGTTCTCTTTCTCTCTCGTTTTACTCCCTCACGATCACACTCTCTCTCTCTGCGAATTAACCCAGCACCGCTGTTCACCACCATCACAGCCGATACTACTCTGCCACCACCACCAGGCATTGGCTTGGATCATTGGAGGCATCGCCACCACCGAGACCATCACCATCATCATTCTTGGGATCGTCATCACCATTAGGTAATTTCGGGTAAGTTATACACTCTATTTTTAGTTTGTAACACAGCAAATTGATATATAATTATATCATTACAAGATTAGTTATAGTTAGATTTAGATCACCAAGCATGCGGAGATATAAGATTATATCATATTTATATTATTAGAAACAATAGATCGAAACATATGAAATCAGAATATATGTATAACAGTGAAAAAATATATTTATATGACATAATAAGTATATATACTAGCAAATTACCCGTGTCTAAAAGTACTTTCCAACATAATATGATTTTGATATAATACTACGATATTCTTTTATTGTATTTTTTAATAAAAACATAGAGATCGGGGAGAGGGAGGAAGAAAACAATGACGGAGGAGAAGGAACCGACGAGGGAGGAGGAAGATGACGACGAAGGAGAAGGAACCAGCGATGGAGGTGACACCGTCGATAATGGTTGCGTCGCCAATGAAGAATAGCTGTTATCAGGGGCGATGATAGTGGCACCGCCCATGAATACGTGAGTGAGGGAGGGAGGGAGAGGGGCGCAATAGAGAGAGAGAAGAAGAAACAGAGAGAGTATTTAGATTTTGAATCACTTAGTGATTTGGTTTGAGCGGGAGATAGAAAATTTTAAAATCAATCTCGACCTTAGAATTGTATAGAGATTAGATCTAAACCCTTAAAAGATAGTTTGTGTCTTAGACATTTTAAAAATATGAGCTAATTTATTATATAGATATGTTGAATCAACCAGAAAATAATCACACAAGATTATGATGTAACCCACTAACATAATATGTTTAGATCATGCCTAAACATAATAAAATATCATCAATAATAATTAAAGTGGAGAAAAGAATTCAAAAATCAAGAAAAACCCAAGCTTGAACAACCTTCCATGGCTACTATGGGCAGTTGGGTCAACTCACGCCTCGGATGAGTCGACCCAAGCGACGTGGGAGGGATGACCCGTGCCCTGGTGGCCGCCCTGCTTTGTGTCGACTCACGAGCTCTATGAGTCGACACATGTGACATGCCGAGACCTCTGGACCCTTGGGTCGACTCACACCATGTTGGGTCGACCCAGTGCCTCTGTTTTGTCCTATGAGTCAACCCACAGCCTCTGTGTATCGACTCACAGAGCACCTTTGTGCCTAAGGGTTGACACCAGCCCCCTTGGCATCGACCCTTGACACTCGAGACCCCTTGGGTCGACTTACAGACCCCATAAGTCGACCCACAGTCTCTGTGTGTCGACTCATGACCAACCTGAGGAGTTTGGGTCGACTCACAGCCCCTGTGTGTCGACTCACGGACCATACCGTGACCATCCACCACCTTGAGTTGACACACAGTCCTGTGGTGTCGACTCACCCTTGCCTTTTTACCTGTTTGAGTTAACACAGAGGCCTTTTATATCGACTCATGGTCGGAACAAATTGGATAAATTTCTAAAATTAATTCTAAATGCTTAGGCCATGTTTGGGCATCAGTTCAAGGATAAATTAAATTAATTGAAGATTAAATTAACACCAGAAATACATGAGAATTATTAAATGGGTTAATGGACCGTTTGGTAATTCTACGTAGATTCTTTAGCCTTGTTTAATGTTTTGTATCATTGTATCATATCAGGTTGAGATTATTTGCATCTGCATTGCCTAGAGTTTAGCTTGGATTTGAGATGAGTGGATTTTTTGCTATATCTTTCAAAATGAATCATTTTATCACCCCAAAAAAACATTTTACTTGTTTTAAATGTTTTAATTAAACTTTTATATGCAAACCCTTTTACATAAATGTTTTCACTTATGAATTATTATGCAAACTCTTTACGTAAATGTTTTAAGGACAAATGTATATGTTTTAAATGCTTTAAAATAAAATGAATGATATACTCTATTGAAAACCATGGCATAAATGATTTAAAAGATCATAAAAATGAATTAATTTTTATTTATACATATGGTGCGATCATGAGATAGGATTCTTGGGATATGAATAAAGTCCAAGGGATAGCTCTCTATGGAGAAGACTGTGGCCAACTAGGGAACATAACCGGTTAGAATATCGTGTTAACCCTAGTTGACTCAACGGTTAAGGGACAGCCCGGGTGTATCCGGTGACCTGAACTGGAATTGTGTAGGGAACAAACCCAAGCGCCAACCTGGGTGACTCTATTTTTCGATATTAGATCCAATGGCTAAGAGGCCCCAAGTTATGTTGTGACATTGATACTATATATGCACAGTTTATGGCTGTTGCACTGATTGATTATTCTCACTCTTGTATGATGAGCATGTTGCCTTCACCATATTATTATTATGATTAAGATATGATTGAGGACACCTCTGATGTCCAGTTTTATGATTCGAAAAAGAAAGTTACTTGTGTACTCTTTTTGGTATTACTGTATTTACCATGCCATGTTATGATTATCTATACAAACTATTTGCATTCCCTGTTTTAGAACTGTATTGTACTATGCATGATTCCATTCACCAGTTTATACTGATGTAGCTCCATAACATTTTCAGGTAGCCTGTGAGATGAGAATGAGTTGATGGACTGCTGCGGGGGATCCAAGTCTTCTGACCTCTAGGACATATTATGATTTTTTCCCGCATTTATCTTAGTACATTTGATCATGGATATTATGATATCTTTATGATGAGACATTGGGCTATTTGACCCATTTATGTCAAGTTTGAATAATATTAATTAATGCATAGAGATTATTACTATTTTAGCATATAGTTAGCTAATCTTTGATTAAGGCTTACTTGGTTTGTTGGGCCAAAGGCCCATGATCCATGGCCGGTCACATTACCCATTTTTGGGGCGTGACAAGTTTGGTATCGGAGCATAAAGTTTTAAGAACACACATTGCATCATGTCTATAAGAGGTCTGGATCCCAAGCGTCCTGATTAGTTGTGAGTATTGATTTATAGTTATCAAGTTTATCTCACATGTGTTTATATATGTATTGATCTTATGATATATGTTAGATGGCTCACCCTAGACCTTTGCATCAACTGAAGGTGCACGAGGGGAGAATACCCCAATTTCCACTCCTGTGACTGAGACCCCAGTGGCTCCGACAGCCCCACCTGTCCCGCTCCCCATTCATTCAATAGAAGCCCAAAGAGGAGCCCCAACAATTCTAGTTGCCCCTGCCCCAATTGCTAACGGGACACTTCAAGCTCTTGAAGCACTGGTGGGCATGCTTGCTGGGCAACAGGCTCAACCGAGAGCGGTTAACGAAGACATATCGATGACCTTAGATAAAGGTTCTGTGTTTGAGAAGTTCATGAAGGCACATCCACCGACCGTCAAAGGATCTACCAACCCCGACGATGTTAAGACTTGGAAGCTGAGGATTGAGAAGATCTTCAAGCGCTTAGGTTGTAGTGACGACCATAAGGTGTCATTGGAAACTTATGTTCTTGAAGGACCCGTAGAGTATTAGTAGCGGATGATGAAGCGTCATTTCGAAGAAAGAGAGCAGGAGTTCATATGGAAGAAATTCTTAGAGTTATTCGACGACAAATTCTACCCTGTGGTAATCAAGAAGCAAAAGAAAGTGGAGTTTCTGATGATGGAACAGAAAGGTTTGACAGTAGCCGAGTATGAAGCCAAGTTTGTTGAGTTATTGAGGTTTGCATCGCAGTATGTTGCAGATGAAGCCGACAAAGTGGTTATGTTCGAGAGGAATTTGCGCCCTACTATCCGCAATCGAGTGTCACTGTTCGAGGCAAAGTCTTTGTCTGAACTTGTGACCAAGGCTCTTCTGGCAGAGAAGAGTTAGGACGACGCGCAGAAGCACCGAGAATCGCAGCCAAAGAGGAATAGGGATCAGAAATCGACCGAAAATTATAATGGAGGTGGCAATCCTGCCAAGAAGACTCACACTCAATCTGTGATGCCTCACTCTCCACAACACAAACATTAAGCACGAAAACTGAGAATAAAGACGTTACGCCTTGAGAAATGACATTCAACCCTATGAATAATGGGATGAATGCATGGAAAATAAAATAGAATAAATCTAAAATGATGAAAGGGATAAAAAGAGTACAAATAAAGTTTGAACAATAAAGTTTTAAAAACATTAAAGTTGAAAAGGTCAACAAAATGCGAAAAAGGCGCAGAAAATCGAAACGGGCCAAAGTAAAGCCCATGAACTCCTAAATCCCAAAACTTCAAATACAGTTTGGGTAAAGAATGAGACTAAGCTCAACTCTAAGGGCTCAATAGAATCACAAACCAAAGAACTCAATTTGAGAGTTCAAGAGAAGAGAATTCATGGAAGGCCTAAATAAGACCCAAACTTTGAGAAGCCCAATAGAAAATTTTAATTAGGGTTTTGGGTCAAAGATTATGGGGCCCCAATATGAATAAATATTTGAGCCCAATTATTTTATTAATGGCCCAATATAATTAATTTCAAGCCCCAACCAAAGTTAGACCCAAAACATGAAATTTGACCAAAATGAAGTTAATTTGGGCCCAAAGTGAATTCTATTCTCATAAATTAGTAAAATAAATAATAAAAACAAGAAAATGAAGCTTCTAGAAGTGGGTTGGCCAAAATTCCTTAGGAGAGAAGAGTGATGGGACATTTTATGGAAAAAAATAAAAAGAAAAGAAAAGGTGGAAAATGTGAAAAGATGGTCTCTTGCAAATATGGTTTTTCCACATCATCAAAGCATCAAAAAGTCTTCTATAAATAGTTTAAGCACATGGGAGAATGATGAGAGGATAGGAGATGTGATGTGACATAAATAAAATAAAAGAAAAAGAAAAAAGAAAGTCTTCAAAAGTACCCTTAAATTAAGGGATGTGTTCCCCATTAAACCAAACAAGGCCTTAAGGCCTAAGAAAATTGGACTATTAAATCCAAATAAGGTATTAGGAGTCTTGAAGTCCAAAATTTAGTTGGGATTGAATTTAATTGGAAGGACAAGAGTTGGAGTCTTAGAAAATCACAAAAAAGTTTAGTTTTTAAACAAAGACCAAAAAGGGACCATATGAATTTTTAAATTATGAATAAGGAAAAAACAAAAATAAGTCCATGCCAAACAGGTCCTCCAGAAGGTCAGCCCTTCTCCCTTAGGAGAGTGGCTTGATGTGACATAATTCCTTAATTTTGAATTAAAGAAAGAAAGGAGAAAATAGTGATGTGATGTTTGCTTAGTTTATAAGTTAACTAAGTGTAAGACTTCAATTATTCTTCCGTACTAATTAATTAATTGTGGGAGGTATTTATACACATAAATATACCTCGGGAGGATAAGAATACATAAAATAAATAAAGATAGAAAGAAAACCAGTCAGTGATTGAATAGTAAATAAAGCTAAGTTTGTGAGACTTTTTGCTAGATTATTTCAGAGCCCTTTTTGATGTGATTTTTTATACACATCAAGACACTATTTGGCCTATGTCATTAGTCCTTTTGGGAAGATTTTTGAGCCAAGAAGTCATCAAGATGAATGACTTTTGAAGAGACTAAATTGTGGAATTAAAGAAAAAGGAAAACCTTGGAAATTTTCCCCACCACCTTGCCTATAAATAGATCATTTGTCCCAAGATTTCAAGACTTTTCCCAAGCCTCTCCTCTCCCTCTAAATTTCGGATGAACCACTAGAAGGAGAAAGGGAAGAAAGAAGAAGAAGAAGAAGAAAGAAGGAAAATGGGAAGAACAAAGGAGCTAAGACCATCCTCTAAGACCAAGAACAAAGCAAGTAAGAGGCCTTCTAAGCTCTTATTTTCTATCATCATCTTCATATCTTCATAGTTCTATAAGATAAAATAATGATGGACAAAAATGGATGAGAATGAAGATATGACATAGAATCAAGAATGTGATGTTGAAAACCTTGTTCTAGGGAACTTTTGTAAGGACTTACGATGATGCATAAATAATGTAGAAAATTATTAAGAATCCTTTCATGAGGATATTATGTTGTTGAGATATATTTAGACATGCTTTGGATGGGTTAAAATGAGAGAAGTTGTTGGAAGTTTGTGTTTGTGATGAAAGGACCAAAACAAAATTGTTTTTAAGCCCTTACCATATTTTTTGTGGGAACCAAATGAACTTTAAATAAACATATGTTTATACCAGAGGTTCTTTGGGATGTCTTGAGAGTGTGTGATGTTTGGTTGGACCCAAAAATGTATTTTTCAACCCCTTTTTGATTTTTGAAGTTTCTGTGATAGAGAGGTAGAAATAAATCCCACTTTGAAACCTTGTATCTTCCTCTATAAAAATTCCCTTGAGATGATCCACATATCCAGAGAAATATCTATGAGTCTAGATTGACTGCCTTTTTACAGAAGGTTATTTCATTGGGTATATTTCGAGTTATGCTAATTCTACCAAACATACCCTTATTTCGATAGATTCTGTTGTAGTATTTTTTGGACCCCTTTACGTGTATAACCAGCTCTTGGTTCCTTCATCAATAATATAGATAACAATTTAATCTAGCTCTCTGTAAATGAATATAAATTTACAGTAAGGTTTGGTAGTTTTAAAGTATTTTATGCCTCTGTGGCAGATTCTGAGAAAAATAGAGAAAGGAAGTTAAGGAAACTATGAGCCAAACCTAAGTACTTAAGCCTAAGTGGGGGACATTGGAGATTATGAGGGTATTAAGAATGATCAAAAAAGATATAAATAAAAAGTAAAATACCCCACTTGCATACCCACATAAGTATTCATGTCTCGCTTTAGTGC
>JAUTBS010403412.1:0-10042 GCA_032361285.1 Aequorea victoria | reverse complement strand
ACCCAAGAGGGAGATTTAAACAAAATTGGGCCGGGCCATACATAGTCAAATCTATTATGTTGGGAGGCGCCTTTATTATTATGGACCTGGATGGAAACACTTTCAATACCCCTACCAATTTGGACCAACTCAAAAAGTACTACTCTTAAAAAATATATAAAAATAAGAGAGGCTCGCTGGGTTAAAAAGCTGATGAAACTAAACAACCCAGGAAAAAGTAAGAGCAGCGCGCAAGGTTAAAAACCCGAAAGGGCGGCTTTAGCAAAATCAGGGCATCAAAAAAGTAGAGTGTTAAAACTCAGAGAGAAACCAGACCGAAACTACGTTGTGGCCTGATTCCTTTTCTTTGGGATACGCAGGGAGTTTCAATCTGAAGTTCGGCTTAAACATGTACATAAATAAACCCCTCTTCTAAAACACAGAAACAAAAAAAAAGAAAAAAAGAAAAAGAGAAAACACTTACCCGAGCCTCATATTTTAAAAACACTCAATCTGATTATAATTTCAATGTGGAGATCTTTTAAAATTCTTTGATTAATTTTTCATTATATGTCAAAAACGAACATCAAACGAACAAAGTGAAAAGATCAAAGATCAGAAAAGGGAGGAATTTTCATTGCTTAGCTTTATTGAACAAAGTTTATACATGAAAAGGGGAAAAGTGAAAATTCTTAGTCTTTTTCTAAAAATGAAAACAAAAGAGAAAGAATATAGCATAATAATGGAAGTGTAGCAGGAACAACTAGACCGAGTCCTCATTTCTTCACGTCGTTGTCTTCTTTGTACCCTTATTCCTTCCCAACTGTGTGAAGGATTACATCAGAGAGGCACTATTCAGGGATCTTTCAAGGCAATCATCCTCCGAGATGACCAGAACTGTCGATAATGCTCTAGAAACAGAGCACGATGAAAGGAAGTGGACATATGAGTCACTGCGGGAGGGCTCGGCTAAGCACGACTCTGTTGATGCAAAATACGAGAAGGAAAATAGAAATTGGTTGAACTCAAGCCGACAAGCAGAACGCTAGAATGCTCCATAGTCGAAACCGTCGCCACAGAAATAGTCCATCAGGGACAACGCCAGCAGATGTTCTCACCTGTCTGAGTCTCGAAGAAATCATGCCATTCAGTCAGGGTAACGCAAGGGCAGCAAACCCCTATTTGAAGAAAGACTCTCGGGGTGTAAGCTCCCACTAGTGGATACTCTAGAATATTCACCTTCTCCATCAACCAGATCTAAGAGACAAATATAGAAAAATGAGAGCCGAGCGGAAAAATTGAGAGATATATAAAGGAGAGTTGAGTGGAAAAAGTCAAAAATATGAGAAAAATGAGAGCCTAAGCAAAAAAAAAATCGAGAGAAATGTGAAAAAAGAAAGCTTTGAGAGATACCTGGAGAAGTAGGGGACTGCCCGCAAAAGTAAAAGAGGCACCGAATTGTACAGCATCTAAATCCATCAGTGTCTCTGCCTGGACCAGTGGTACAAAGTTCTTCCCTTCTTTTATCTGGGAGGCTACCTGTACTAAGGTAGTGCTGACTTCATCATCTCCCGAGGCAAGAAGGAATTGGGCCAGAAAACATATGCATATGGCATAACGATGGCAAGATTGCAGAGTAAAATCAGAAAAAGAGCCGGCAGGACAGAAACGGTTCACCAGGCAGGATGTATCAAGAACTCCACCATGCAGAACGAGAGAAGCCTCATTACTGTTCAAATTGCATAAGTCCCGCAGAAGTTTCTTCAAACTTACCGATGAAAAAGGAATCAAAACCTCTGCTTGAGAGACAAGATGCAGAATAGCTTCAAACTCTTCGATGGTCGGACAGAGCTCCTCGACTCCGAGACTAAAAGTATGAGTCACCGGATCCCACAGTTGAGTGGAGGCCTTCAAAAAATTCCAATCCATCCTCACAGACCTCAGATGGAAAAGAGCGTTCAAATTAAAATTTACGAAATTGGTTTTCTCGATCTGGGCAAATTCGTTGGTCCAGCAAGACAGAGAATTTTGGGTGGAAGAAGCCATGTTGTAGAATCTAGAATGGGTGTTTGAAAGAAGGCTGAACTCCCTTTTATAAACAATCTGGGGGATCAAGACCTAGCCTCAAACCTGACCACACCTAGCGCACGCCACATTTACATGGCGTGCGCCATGTCAATCCCACATGGCGTGGCGCCACCTCTGTTAAAATAAGGCAGTTTTGTTCTATTCTGCTTTATGTCTAGACCTGTCACCACTGGCACTTCATATTCATGGATGTTAGCATGACCGCTTAGGTCTATGCCTTGTTATCTCCTAACATTCAGGAATAGGTATTCATACATAACTAAAGAGTACAACGAAACTCCGAAAAGAGCAAGCACAATAAAAAGAAAAAGAAGAAAATAGAAGAAAAGAAACAAAAATTTTAATAACCCTGTACCTATGTAATCCTTGTATATAATCCTTTGTAAATAATCTTTCTGTATTTATTTTCTTTATTAAATTATTCATTAACCCTGTGAATAGTATAACCCTGTAAATAAAACTCTCTGTAAATAATTCTTTTCCCTTGTACGTGAGCTCGTGCAATTTCTTATAAATATTTCTTTTTTAGCGTCATGTAAATATTAAATAATCTTGTAAATAACTAATCCTGTACATAACCTGTACATGTGTGAATAACTTGTAAATAGCATCCTGTATATACATGAACCATGTATAAAACCATCCATGTAAATAAAAGGCAATCTATCCATCTCCATAAATAAGAAAAATATATCCATACAAAGCAGAAATAGAAAAGATAAACAAAAACAAATAATCCAATTAGGCACGAAGGCCTATCCCATCCAAATAAATAAAATGTATGTATAGAAAAAGAAAAACGTATCTTGGGTGCATCAAATATAAGAGAAGGAGAGAGGGACCCTAGTCCCGACGACGACGGGTGCGGCATAATGGCTCTGGCATGGAGGATGCAGACGTGGTGGCGTCCTCCACATCCACGTCGTCGTCGCTGTTAGTCTGGCGCTCTCGACGAACCCTGATCCCCAGGAAAGACCCATGGAAAGTTGTAGATGGACCGGCAGTGGCTGGATGAGCAATATGGGAGGACAAAGATGTCCCGTCCACCGAGGTACGACTGACTGAGGAAGGCTGCAAAAAAAAGAGAAAAAGAAAAAGAATAAGTACAAAAAGAATATACATAAATGTGCAATAAAATAAAATATAGCTAAAAAAAGAAAAGGACCTACGAGTTACTAAATAAAAGAAGAATACTCACCGGCCGAGGAGGAAGATGAACGCGTCGAGGATGGGGTGTATGTGAGCATCTATTAGCATCTGGGTCTGCTGCCTCGCCAGAACCATCAGACTCGAGAAAAAGCCAAGAAAGCTCTCCATATGGGCTCAGGAGACCTGGAAGACCTGAAATAGAAATGAAGAACCAAGAAAAGAGCATGTAAGACGGACTGCCATACCTAGTTAAAGAAAGGAAGACACCAACCAAAGGTAAAGATGTACCTGCTCATCCCCGATGAGACACAGCTCTGGTACCTCGGGGATGTGAACAGAGATGGTGAAGGGAAGCACATGCGGGTAAGCCATCACCTCCTGAGGTACCGGTGGCAGAGAGGCCTCGCCACCAGCAATAGCACACCGGGAAGCCTGAGTGGTCCCACTACCACCACCAGGAGGAGGAGGGCGATCACCCATCACATGAGGAGCCTGAGACGTCAAAGGCTGTCTGGTCTGCGAATCAGCACGTCGAACAACCATCGGACGCATGAAACGGTCACGTGCAAAGATAGTGTAATCCCCCTCGGCTAGAAAATCCCCAATTGGGAGGCCATACAATGCCTCGGCAATATCCTCAGGTGACATGGTGTGCGTAAACCTCATACTGGGTGGAGGCGGCTGAGGGACCCGGAAGTGGCCCATTCCCAGCGACTGGAGGACCACTCGCTCTCCCAAATACCACTCCCGATGGAGGGGCCCCTTCAGCAGGATCCTTCTCTGATGAGCCCCACGGCTCCTCATCAGATCCTCCCCCGCTCTGTCCTCCATACCCTCCCATAATCGCGAGTTCACCTGCAAAATAATTCAAAACAACCCTTTATAGGTTACATACAGGACTAATCATAGAAATAAAATTTAACATGTGCAGAAGAGAAATAGACATACCTGTGCCGGGGATAGGCAATCCAGTGTGAGACGGTAGGTGTTAAGATCCTTCCGGTCCTTTTTCTTCCCCCGTGTGCTCTGGTACCAACGAGCTACTCTCAGGATAATCTTAGAATCCGAGTGGGTGTTCTCTGGGTGTGCTAAACCTAAGAACTCGAAGGCCAACAGTTGTAAATAAATAAGTAAATAAAAAATAAAAGGAGAAAGAAAAACACAAAAAAGACAACAAAAATCAATAGAATAAGTTAGACCAAGTAAAATAAGTGATAGGTGCAAATGAACTGAATGGACAAAGAATGTAATGAGAATCATACCTCAATGATCCGCCAGTACCCGATCACAGAGCTCTCCTTGTTCCAACACGCGGACCGCAGACCGGTGTATAGTGTCAATAGCGCTGCTCCTCCCCAGTCGAAGGGCACTATCCGGTCAAAATCGTGTAGGGCTCCAAAAAAAGTACAACTGAACGGTGTTGTTCCTGTTCGTAAATAGGCACGCACCGATCAGGTAGAGTAAGAATGCACGAGCAACCCACTCGAAGTGGCGGAGCTCAGTGCACACGAACCCTATGTATCTCTCTATGAGCCAGACATACTGGATGTGCCCCTGGTCGACGCATTGTGGGACCTTGCCCAGCCAGTAAATAAGTGCCTCCGGGCACCAACCGACGGTGGAGTCAAGGGGAATCAACTCACACCCTACCCTAATCCCCGTGATCATGGCAAAATCAAGCAGGGTGATGGTATCCTTGAATAACAGAAAATGGAAGGTGTTGGTGGTATCCCACCACCTCTCCACTAAGGTCGTCAAAAGCACTTTGTCATTATGAGTACTCGTGAGGACGGGAATGAATCGGCCAAACTCGGATCTATCCACGAGCACCCGACTCTCTAGAGGGAGAACCTAGTACCACTCAAAGATCCGGGCAGAGCCCCTGAATCCATTTAAATAATCAGTGGTCTGTAAAAAAAAACACAAAAAGAATCGTCAAATAATATAAACTAAAATGAGAAAAGCTAAGGAAAAAGAGAGCACATAATTTGACTAAGGAAAATGGAAAATTTATCATGTTAAGAAGCAAGAAGCGCAGCTTAATTTGAGACCAAAAAGCAAAAATTCAATAAACTTAAAAAAGTGTGTAAATGCTATTTCTAGTAACCTAAATGAAAAATTCTGTCTTAAGGAGTCTTGAAAAGCAACCTAAGTCAAACCGAAAAGCAAAAACTTAATAAATCTAGAAAAATATGTAAACACTATTTCTAGTGACATAAAATGAAAATTCCTTCTTAAGATGCCTTGAAAAGTAACCTAAGTCAAACCAAAAAGCCAAAACTCAATAAACCTAGAAAAATATGTAAATGTTATTTCTAGTGACCTAAATGAAAAATTCTGTCTTAAGGAGCCTTGAAAAGCAACCTAAGTCGAACCAAAAAGTAAAAGTTCAATAAACTTAAGAAAGCATGAAAATGCTTACTTAGTGCCTAAAAGGAAAATTTTATCTTGGAAAACGTAAAAGTGCAGCCTAAGTTAGTTAAAAATAAAAATTTTCAATAAGTCTAGACAAGTGTGAAAATATTACCCTAAAAAAAACAAAATAAAAAAATTCTCCTAGAAAAATGTGCAAATATTTATTTAGGGACAAAGAGCATTAGCTCCTTCTAGGGAAGCGTGGAACACAACCTAGGATGGTCGGAACAATGAAAAACCTACCCATCCTAGGAAGTGCGAGATGTAACCTAAGTTAGTCGAGACGATGGAAAGTCTACCCAACTCGGGAAGCGTTGATGCGCAACCCAAGTTCGAATTAATCAAAACCAAAATAAAAAAATTTCCCTAGAAAAATGTATAAATGTTCATCTAGGGACAAACAACATTAGTTTCCTCTCGGGAAGCGTGCAATACAACCTAAGATGGTTGGGACGATGGGAAGTCTACCCATCCCGGGAAGTGTGAGATGTAACCTAAGTTGGTTGGGACGATGGAAAGCCTACCCAACTCGGGAAGCATTGATGCGCAACCCAAGTTTGAATTAATTGAAGCCAAAATAAAAAAATTCCTCTAGAAAAATGTGCAAACATTTATCTAGGGACAAACAACATTAGTTCTCTCTCAGGAAGCGTGGAACACAACCTAGGATGGTCGAGACGATGGAAAGCCTACCCATCCTGGGAAGTGCGAGATGTAACCTAAGTTGGTCGGGACGATGAAAAGTCTACCCGACTCGGAAAATGTTGATACGCAACCCAAGTTTGAATTAATCGAAACTAAAATAAATAATTCCCCCTAGAAAAATGTGCAAACATTCATCTAGGGACAAATAAAATTCTGCCTCGAGAAGCATTAATCCGCGACCCGAATGGAGAAAAGCAAAAACAAAGTTCTCCTCAAAAAATGTGAAAAACGTTAATCTAGGGACAAAAATCAAAATCCTTCACTGCGGGATGCGTTAACACGTAACCCAAACAGCGAAGAACCAAAAACATATAAGACATGGAAAGAAAGAAAATATGGGGTTCATCCTAAACATACAAGGTTTCTAAGTTCAAATTTGTTTTAATTTTAGGGGTTCAAGTTGTTTAGGTGTTTTGAGAAACTAATCATCTAAACGTTTCAGGCCTACGCTGTGCATACATCTAAGTCCAAAATCTTTTTTTAGTTTTTAGATATTCTTTTGGTTTAAATAAACAAGATTAAAACAGAATTGAAATAGGAAAAGGATTAAGGCATACCTGGCAGTTTTACCGCCGAGATGTGGAAACTCGGCGATTGAAGAATAAGATCTGACTCCATGCTAGGGTCGGTATAGTATAAGTGAGTGGGAGGCAGGAAATCCCACGAGCGGGCCGGAGGGTTATACCTCACTGGGTCGAACGCCCCCGGCATCTCCCCGGCCAGGACCCCGCAGTAGGGATCCGGGAGCTGTGGGCTGTCCACCGTTGGCTCCTCAGTGGTGGGGCGGTCAGAAGGCCCGACGTCCTCCATGGTTCGGGCAGCATCAGCGGCATCCATCAAGTCGTCCATAGCAGTGGATCCCACGAAAGGATGCTGGGAGTGGCTGGAAAGGGAATCACTGAGTCCTTCCAAGGCAAAAAGATTCATAAAGAGGGAATCCATACTGTGGGTCCTGCCAGACGGTGTCGAAACCTTTGTCGCTGGAATCGCAGGGGTGGGGTCTGCCTCGTGACCTGCACCGCTAGTCGTCTTGTCACCGTCGCTTGCCATTTCACGTAAGTTGAGAGTAGAAAGTGAGAAAGTAGAGAGAGAGCTAGAGAAAGGTTCGCGTACAGACGAATGAGCCATTGGCCATATTTAAACAAAATGCGTGACCCCTGGTATACCTGGCGCACACCACTTCACTCCTCCATTAGGTGGAGTAGCGCCACTTCACTGTCCCCTATGCAGCGCCGCGCCACGTCCATCTTAGTGTGCCTGGCCAGTCCAATCATTACCTGGCACCGCGCCATGTCACTGTCCCCCATGTGGCGCCACGTCACATCACTTCCCACGCGCCATGTCCATGTGGCGCCAGGTCACCTCTCTTTATGACACGTGGCGCCACGCCACGTGTCCACTTTCTATTTATCATTCTTTTAGTTTCAAAATTCGGAGTCTGTGTCTGATAGTTCTGTGAAACTCTTGAGATTGATCCTTGATCGTTCTACCTTTCTTGCATACCGAGCTTCATCTTTCACACTCTGGGTTATTAAAGAGGGTCTGTCTCATGACCTTAAATTGAGTGATTTGGGTCCGTCCCATGACCTAAAATAGAGAGCTTTCGAATCTGTCCCATAATTTGAAATCAAATAAATGGTCCCACATAACCTTAAACTCACGCTCGCAATTCGGCACGACTATAAACTGATTGCTCACAATCCAACACGACTATAAACTGATTGCTCGCAATTCGGCATGACTATAAACTGATTGCTCGTAGTCTGACACGACTATAAACTGATGCACGCAGTCCACTCATGACCTTAAAAGGATGGTTTTTGTTTTGTTTTTCTTTTTTCTGATGAACAGTTTAATCAAAAGGGAATATCTATAATTCTTAGACATTCACTCATCCACGCTTTGCAATGAGAATTTTGTCAAAGAATAACAACTGTAGACACCCTATTTTTAACTAAACCGAACATCGGCAAGTTCTCACCCGGCTTTCCGATGATGAAATGTACGTTAGTCGTGCCAAAGGAACTTTCGTGCGAGTCCGAGACCCCGAGAAGTACTTCTAATGCAATCCAAAATACCCCGAAATAACCCAAAATACCAAAAACACCCCTTGGTGCAACCACCCAGCGCTGTGCCACCTCTAAGTAGCACACGCCACTTCCTTCCGAGGAAACCCACGCCACCTCAAAACTCAATTGCTAGCATCGTGCCATTTCTTTTTTAGGCTACTGGCCAAAACCATGTCAGACCACTAAACCGCCTTAAACCTAATGCTGCGCCACCTCAAAGTGATGCACGCCACCTCCCATATGGCGCATGCCACTTGAGAGGAGCCTTCGACACTAAGTCAGCTCCTTGCTCGAGAAATCTATAAATATGACCCATCCCCACCTCAAAAATGAGAGATTCCCAATTCTGAAGAGCACCAAACCTCTGCAGAATTGAACCCTCATCCCAACTCCCAATTTATATTCAACCCAAACCTTTGCCAAATTAATAAACTAAGTCTAAGCTAACCTTGAAACTTCACTAAAATGAACCAAAATTCAGACACCTTAGCATTTAGAAGGACATCAGAGCTCAAAGATCGCACGGAAACACTCCCAAAGGCATGTTGTACATGAGGAAAAGTTGAGCCGTGGAAATTGCTTGAAACTTTACTTAGCTCGTGGGATATACGGTAAGTTTCCATTTCCTCATCTTCTTCTATTAATATCTATCTTTCTTCTTTTAAAAACTTCTTTTATTCGGTAAAATAGGAGAAATGGGTCGTTGGCCTCCTTCTCCTCAGTTTTCTTTCTTTTATTCTAATTAACCATTCAAGCATGTTTTCCTTTGGTAGAACCGCATGTTAGCTTTATTTTCCTCCTCTTAGTCTTTTCTTTTATTTTTAGAATCGCATATAATACTTTCTTTTTATTTTTCTTTTCATATAAAAATACACATGCACACAACAGCACACTATTTTTCTCAAAATAGTAACCCTTTTAAGCCTCTAAATGACGAGCCCACTGTTTCATAGTGGCGTGCGCCATCTCTAGAGGGCTCAAAAGTGGCGCACGCCATGTCCAAATGGCGTGCGCTAGGTTATGAGGTGGCTTGCGCCGCCTCTATTTAAAAACCAATGGCTTTCCTATAGCCTTTTCTGTGTTTTATGTTTTAACTGTATGTCTTATATGCATGACTGCACTGATATGCTGCCATCACCCCCTTTTGACATATCTAAAGTGTAAGTATGTGTAGAAAGCCTTAGTTTTAGGCTAGGTTTTATTTCCTTGTTTGCTTTTTTTAATGTTCTCTTTTCAATCCCCTTTCTGTATGTGTTGCTTTTGATAAATTTAAGACAAGAATAAAATAGAACGATTAAGTAGAGGTCGATCTTTGGACCGGGCGAGAGGGGTGCCTAACACCTTCCCCTTTTGTACCCTAGCTCCCGAACTATTTACTCTGGTAAGGACGGAATAGTTTGCCTTGAAAGTTTTTGGTTTATCCAAAAACCAAATGGCGACTCCAAAATCGTGCGTTCTTTAACACGAACGTATTTGGGGGAAAATGCCTCTTTCTTTTTTCTTTTTGTGGTTCGTTCCGCATACACTCCTCGTTTAAGTGAGGGACGGGGGAAGAGAAAAAAAAGAGGAGATAGAGGGCGGGCTTCCTCACATTACCATTCATAGTTTTAAACTCATGCAGGTCAGGAGTACCATGC
>JAUTBS010403411.1:0-17175 GCA_032361285.1 Aequorea victoria | reverse complement strand
TCACATCAATAATTACTTTAAACAAGCAACTAACTAAACAACTGAAATTTATTTGTCACTAAGCTCACATCAATATCTCAATATGGTCAAATAGAAATTTTAGTTTTAAAAAAATAATCAAACAAATAATCCATAAAACTTTGAATCAATTAGACCAACCACTTATCTTTGAAACTCTAGCATCTATCTTCCACCAAACGATAAATCTTTTTCTTCTTAAAACTAACTTCCTAATGGCCTCAAACAAATAATTTATATTTCTTCCATACGTATTTTCAATCATTAACTAATTAACTTCAAATCATAATCACCCAATATAATATACTATCATCAATCAAACCTTGAATCAAAGATCACTACGAACACTAGAATCAATTTTTCTACAAAACACCGCTAAGATACTAACAATTGCCTCAAAAATTGAATAAGGTAATAGTTATATTCGTAATATAATAATTATTCATAAGGTTTCTTACTCAAAACGTCCAAGAGTTACTAGTATTCCTCAAGTCTACCAACTCACCATGACTTATAGGTTTGTTTTTCCAAATCTGATAACTTACTATGACTTTCAACAGAAACCTACGCCTACAGAACGTGTTTCCAATCGAACTTCAGAGCCAGTCAATTAGACGTCCGAAGACAAGGGTACGACACCCAAAAGTATTACACAAACTTAACCCATCTTAGTTACTCACAATATATGTCCATCATAGTGTCAGGGGTATGCTCCCCGTGTACATCCTCCGTAGTCGCATTCCTAGAATTCACATCACGTCTCGGATGAGCCATCTCACTGAAGCTCAATATAGGACACGAACATATGTAAGATAAAGTTTGATAAACTATTAATAAGAACTCATAACGCATAGAACTCTAGGGATCCGAACCTCTACTAATTATATGATGCATTATTTAAAACTTTTGCTTTGATATCACTTTTATCACATCCCGATCAGGGAGCAGTGACCGGTCATGCATCATAGGCCTTGGCCCAATGAACCAAAAAAGACTTAATCATTCTATTAGCTAACAATATGCTAAAAGATATCAAAATGTATGAGATTTAATCAATTAGAATCCATAATAATCAATGTGGGACAAACAACCCATAATATCTCAACAATATGTTGTCTCAACAACTTATAATCATTTAATATTTATTCAATGTAGAAGCAAAATGCATGTCTTAAGAGGTCTTCTTCCTGAATTCCACGAAGCTATCAAGTCCATCAACAAGCTTCTTCACAGGTTACCTAAAATGTTTAATTACAACGTCAGCTAAAGCTGGTGAATGGAAGAATGCATAATAATATACAGTTCTAAAACAGGGGATTCAAATAGTTTATACTTCAAATATAATCATGGTAAGAGATAGACAGTATAAACAAAAGGGTGATAACACAACCCATCTTTTCTTTTTTATCAAAGTATTTATATTTTTCCTCGTGATCTCGATATTAAGATGTGTCAGCAACATATATCTGAAACTTGACATTAGAGGTGTCCACAACAGTCTCAAGACATAAATATGTCAATAATATAATTGGGACATCAAATGCCAATAATGGTATAGCGATATGATCATCAATCAATATAGGTGGGAAACCATCAACAATCACAGGATCCCCCTATGAAAAATAAGTAACCAATGCTAATATAAATAGTACACGGGATAGTTTTGGCCCATTAGATCAAATATCAAACATAGAGTCACCTTAGGATGACGCTTGGGTCTTTTCGCTAGTCGATTTCAGTTCAGGTCACCGGAGGCCCTATTGTGTTCCTTAAACTGTTGAGCAACTAGGGTCACCTCAGTCTCCAGGCCGGGTGTGTTCCCGAGTTGGCCAGAATCACCTCCGTAGAGGGCTATCACCTGGACTTCCACATGGTCCCAAAACATATCACATGATCGTACCTTAATAGATAGAAAGAGCATTTTGTATATATCATACAAGGTAAAATATTTGTACTATAATTTTTATAAGAGAATTCTACAATACAATGTATAAAAGGATTTGGAACATATACATTTCTTTTTAAAAATAATTTGGGGATAGGGAGAATTTGTTAAAAGTACATAGCATGACAGTCCACTCACCTGATATCCACTACAAGGACAATGAAACAGCAAAAGCAATTTAGGAATTCACATCACCCTGATTATATAATGCAATGTATCATAATTAATAATTAAAGCTAACTAAACCATGTAAAACTACCAAATGGAACCTCCACCCGTTTATAAGTTTTAAAGTTTGTTTCAGGTGTTAATTTAGTTTATCATTAAACTGATTCCCAAACAGAGCCTTAGTTTTAGAATTATAACAGGATCATTTTTAAGAATTTTCAGCATCTTGAGTCGACCCAAAGCGTCAGTGAGTTGACACAACAGAGAGCAAGCTCTGCAGAAAGGTGACACAGGTGACCATGAGTCAACACAGTAAGGCCATGTATCGACTCAAAGGAAGTAGCTCTTAACATCTCACTAACAGGTGACTGTGAGTCGACTCAAGGGGCTCGTGAGTCGACCTAAGTCTAACAGGTGACCATAATTCGACATAGCAAAGGCCATGTGTCGACCCAAAGGCAGGAAACTATGACATAAGGTAAAACAGATGATTGTGAGCCAACCCAAAGGCTGGTGAGTCGACCTAAAGGCAGCGTGAGCTGAGAAAGCTCCTCTTTAGTTGACCAAAAGAGGCCATGAGTCGACTCAAAGAAAGAATGAGTCGACCCAAGTCACACAGGTGATGCATGAGTTCACTCAAAAGGTTCGTGAGTCGACCCAAGAACTTCTAGTAGTGGTCATGAGTCGACTCAAGCCAAGGCCTGAGAAACAACAGAGGCCTCGCCATCGTGAGTCGACCCACTGGCAACTGAACCTAGTTCTAAGGAACGTGAGTCAACTTAACTTCAAGGTGAGTCGACCCAAAGCTTCAAATCGGAGATTTTCATGGCATAAATCTCTGTAATTCATGGTCTTTTCTTTTTTTCGTCTTCATTATGATTATTTACAATTATTTTCATCATATTACCAGACTGATACTTATATATAACTGTATATATATGATATATTTATTATTCATGGATTCCTCTTATAATATATCTGTTATATGTCCTTATATATATATATATATATATATATATCAATATATACATATCTGGATTCCTGTTATAATATATATCTGTGATATATTCATATATCTTTATAGGTTTTTGTAACTATTAAAGGTTTGGTCTCTTACAGAGGTTTCAACATATATTAATGTTATATATATAGATATATGTATATATCTATTTCTATAACAGGGAGACATGGGGTGAAAGACGAACCAAAGGAGGAAGAAGATGACTGATGACGACGATGGCACCGGTGGTGGGTGGCGACGCCGATGATGGTGATGGCGTTGGTGGTCTTGCTCGATGGTGGTGTCGCGGTGATGGCGCTGGACAGCTGTGCTGCAAGAGGGAGGAGCCAAGAGGGAGAGGGAGATTGTAGAGTGAAGATAGAGATCGGGGATGAGAGAGAGAGATCAGAGATGACATCAAATATATAGGCTTCCAGAGATTACGTTATTATCCCATAAATCTCTCCCTATGATTTATCTTCCTAATTAAAAAAACTTTCCAGCTGTCAACCAACGATTCTATGTTATTTTAACAGAGAATCTTTTTATTTAAATTTCTGAATTTGTCTTATTCTTTCCTTATTTTATTATCAACATTATTCTTTCATTTTTATCATTATTTTTAATTTAGAATATACATAAATTTTAATTCAACTCTTCTTTAATTAAGAATTTTAATTTAATATTTTATTAGAATTCTCAGATTTTACATTCTTCCCTCCTTAAAAGAATTTTATTCTCGAAATTATAATACTAATCTTGAGGAAACAAATGTGGATGACGTTCACGAATCTTCTCTTCGTGCTCCCATGTGGCCTCTTCTATTTTATGATTTCACCATAAAATTTTAACTAATCAAATTAGTTTACTTCGTAGAACCTTTTCTTTAGTGTCAAGAATCTGGACGGGTTACTCCTTATAGGTCAGGTCTTAACGAACTCGAAACGACTCATAATCCACCATGCTTTCGCTGCGCACTCTGATTATCAGCTTATAAATTATCTCCTTTATGAAAATTATCACTTTTAAAAAAAAATTATAGTATCCTCTTCCATAATAAGATACAATGTCTAATGTCATTTTCTTTTTTATTTGAAATATGCAATTAACTCAAATATTAAGGATCTCACAATTCTGCAAATTATACTCAACCTGATAATTAACACAATCAATTTATTAGAGTCATTTTACCACCAACTACTCTCGAAGATCTCTATACATTTTAGTACTTTTTGAATGAATATTATACCCAAAATTATGAGATCAGCTAGAATCTCATTCCCCAACTTTCCACTGTCAGGTACACAAACTTGATCTCAACGTTTAAGAACTCCAACTATCTCTACTCGTAATATACTCTAAATTTTAATCATAGAAATTTCAATCCATAATTATAAATTCTTAGAACCATCCAAAATATCAAATTTTGTAATCAGCTAAACTATTAAGCTGAACCACTAATAGAACCTTTACTTGCACATGCATATTCATCTTATAAATCAAAATATTCTTTACACTAAAATTTCAAAATTTCAGTTCCAACCAATTGCACCTACTTTTCATGTATCACTACAACTAAAAATCAATTACTCTGTCTATAGCTTCTTATTACAGTCAACTTTCTTGGTAACATAATAAACACTTTATTCGTATGCTCAATCAATTCTCCACCAACAAAATAATTTATTTATTCATAACTCATCCTTTTCAATATCAGTCTGTTAAGCCATCAGATCAATCACCTCAAAATACAATTTGACAATATTCTATCATCTTCAAAATTTTCATCAAACATCCTCTTCCAATCAAATGTATAACAATTCCGTCAAGACCTTACACCAATAGCTTTTTACACAAAGAGCCCACTAATCACATCAATAATTACTTTAAACAAGCAACTAACTAAACAACTGAAATTTATTTGTCACTAAGCTCACATCAATATCCCAATATGGTCAAATGAAAATTTTAATCTTAAAAAAATAATCAAACTAATAATCCATAAAACTTTGACTCAATTAGAACGATAACTTATCTTTGAAACTCTTGAATCTATCTTCCACCAAACGGTCAAAAAAATAATCTTAAAGCTATCTTCCTAATTGCCTCAAATAAATAATTTATATTTCTTCCATACATATTTTCGATCATTAACTAATTAACTTCAAATCATAACCACCCAGTATAAGATACTATCATCCACCAAATCTCGAATCAAAGATCACGACGAACACTAGAGTCAATCTTTCTACAAAACACCACTAATATACTAACAATCGCCTCAAAGGTTGAATAAGGTAATAGATATATTTGTAATATAATAATTATTCATAAGTTTTCTTAAACAAAGCATCCAAGACTTACGAGTATTCCTCAAGTCTAATGACTCACCATGGCGTATAGGGTTATTTTTCTCAATCTGATAACTTACTATGACTTCTAACAGGAACCTACGCTTGCAGAATGTGTTTCCAATTGGATTTCAAAGCCAGTCAAATAGACGTCCGAAGATAAGGGTACGACACCCAAAAGTTCTACACATACTTAACCCATCTTAGCTACTCATAATATATGTCCATCATAGTGTCAGGGGTATTCTCCCAGTGTACATCATTCGTAGTCGCATACCTAGAATTCACATCACGTCTCGGACGAGCCATCTCACTGAAGATCAATATAGGATAAGAACATATGTAAGGTAAAGTTTGATCAACTATTAATAAGAATTCATAACTTGTAAAACTCTGGGGATCTGAATCTCTACTAATATTATAATGCAATATTTAAAACTTTTGTTTTGATACCACTCTTGTCACACACTGATCCGGGAGCAGTGACCGTCCATGCATCACGGGCCTTGGCCCAATGAACCAAGAAAGCCTTAATCATTCTATTACCTAACAATATGCTAAAAGATACCAAAATGCATTAGATTTAATCAATTAAAATCTATAATAATCAATGTGGGACAAATAACCCATAATATCTCAACAATATCTTGTCTCACCAACTCATAATCATTTACTATTTATTCAATGCGGAAGCGAAATGCATGTCCGAAGAGGTCTTATTCCTGGATCTCATGAAGCTACCGAGTCCATCAACAAGCTTCTTTACAGGTTACCTGAAACGTTTAATTACAACGTCAGCTAAATCAGGTGAATGGAAGCATGCATAATAATATACAATTCTAAAATAATGAATTTAAATAGTTTGTACTTCAAACATAATCATAGTAAGAGATAGACAGTATAAATAAAAGGGTGCTAACACAACCCATCTTTTCTTCTTTATAAAAATATTCATATTTTTTCTCGTGATCTCGATATCAAGACGATTCACCAACATATATCTCAAACTGGACATTAGAGGTGTCCACAATAATCTTAGGACATAAATATATCAATAATATAATCGGGGTATCAAATACCAATAATAGTATAGCGATATGATCATCAATCAATATATGTGGGAAATCATCAACAACCACAGGATTTCCTAGGAAAAATAAGTAACCAATGCCAATATAAATAATACGCGGGGCAGTTTTGGCCCGTTGGATCCAACATCGAACATAGAGTCACCTTAGGATGACGCGTGAGTCTTTTCCCTAGACGATTCCAGTTTAGGTCACAGGAGGCCCAAACTGTCCCTTAAACTGTTGAACAATTAGTGTCAACTCAGTCTCTGGGTCGGGTCTGTTCCCTAGTTGGTCAGAGTCACCTCCGTAGAGGGCTTTTGTCCTAGACTTCTACATGGTCCCAAAAGATATCACATGATCGCACCATAATAGATAGAAAGAGCATTTTGTATATATCATAAAAGGTAAAACATTTATACCATGATTTTCATAAAAGAATTCTATAACAGTATATAAAAGGATTTGGAACATATACATTTCTTTTCTAAACTAATTTCGACATACGGAGAATTTGTTAAAAGTACATAGCATGATAGTCCACTCACCTGATATCCACTGCAAGGACAATGAAACAACAAAAATAATATAGGAATCCATGCCACCCTGATTATGTAATAAAATGTATCATAATCAATAATTAAAACTAACTAAACCATTTAAACCTACCAAACGGAACCTCCCCCCATTTATAAATTTTAAAGTTTGTTTCAGGTGTTAATTTAATTATTAATTAATTTAGTTTATCATTAAACTGATACCCAATCAGGACCTTAATTTTAGAATAATCAAATGATGAATTTTAAGGATTTTTGGCATCTTAAGTTGACCTAAAGAGTTAGTGAGTCGACACAACAGAGAGCAAGCTCGGCAAAAAAGTGACACAGGCGACCATGGGTCGACACAATAAGGCTATGTGTAGACTCAAAGGCAACAACTCTCGGTATCTCACTAACAGGTGACTGTGAGTGAACTCAAGGGGCTCGTGAGTGGAGCCAAGTCCAATAGGTGACCATAAGTCAACACAAAAAAGGCCATGTGTCAGACCAAAAGGCAAGAAACTATGGCATAAGGTAAACTAGACGACTGTGAGTCGACCAAAAGGCTGGTGAGTCGACCTAAAGGTAGCGTGAGCTGAGATAACTCATCTTCACTCAACCAAAACAGGCCATGACTCATCTCAAGGAAAGAATGAGTTGACCCAAGTCCCACAGGTGATGAATGAGTTGACCCAAGTCCCACAGGTGATGAATGAGTCGACCCAAGGAGGTCTAGCAGTGGTCATGAGTCAACTCAAATGGCTCAATAGTTGACTCAAAGGGCTTATAATTTGGCTCAAGCCAACGCTTGAGAAACAACTGAGGCTTCGCCATCGTGAGTTGACCCAACATCCACGTGAGTCGACCCACTCGCAACGGAACACAGTTTTAAGAAACGGGAGTCGACTCAACCTCAAGGTGAGTCGACCCAAAGTTTTGAACCAGAGATTTTCATGGCATAAATCTCTGTAATTCAAGGTCTTTTCTTTCTTTCTTCTTTATTATGATTATTTACAATCATTTTCATCACATTACAAGATTGATACTTATATATAACCACATATATATATGATATATTTATTATTCATGGATTCCTCTTACAATATATCTATTATATATCATTATGTATATATATATATATTAATATATAGGTATCTAGATTCTTGTTATAATATATATCTGTGATATATTCATATATCCTTATACATTTTTGTAACTATTAAAGGTTTGGTCTCTTACTAAGGTTTCAACATATATTAATGTGATATATATAGATATATGTATATATCTATTTCTATAACAGGGAAATAGGGGGTGAAGGATGAACCAGAGAAGGAAGAAGATGACCGATGACGACGATGGAACAGGTGGTAGGTGACGACGCCGATGATGGTGATGGCACTGGTGGTGTTGCTCAATGGTGGTGTCGCGGTGGTGGTGCTGGGCAGCGGTGCTGTGAGAGGGAGGAGCCAAGTGGGAGAGGGAGATTGCAGAGTGAAGATAGAGATCGGGAATGAGGGAGAGAGATCAGGGATGACATCAAATATATAGGCTTTTAGATATTACATTGTTATCCCATAAATCTCTGCCTATGATTTATCTTCCTAATTAAAAAAACTTTCCAGCTGTCAACCAGCGATTCTCTGTTATTTTAACAGAGAATTTTTTTATTTAGATTTCTGAATTTGTGCTATTCTTTCCTTATTTTATTATCAATATTATTCTTTCATTTTTATCATTACTTTTAATTTAGAATATACATAAATTCAAATTAAACTCTTCTTTAATTAAGAATTTTAATTTAATATTTTATTAAAATTCTCGAGTTTTACAGCGATACTACATTGACCATGACCGACTTCAGTCACAAAAGTGCTTAGCTTTTTGGTCTTAGTCGGGTACTACAGGTGGATTGTGGAAGGATTTTCCCATATCGCCCTACCTGTGATGAATCTAACACGGAAGGGAGTTAAATGAATGGTTAGAGGATTGTGATTGTAGTTTTAGAAAACTAAAGGAGAGGTTGACATCTGCGCCTGTTCTGGAACTTCCAACTGAAGGTGGCAACTTTGTCATCTATAGTGACACATCTCATCAAAATTAGAGTTGTGTTCTCATGCAACATGGTTGAGTGATTGCCTATGATCGGCGCAATTAAAAGCTACACGAGAAGAATTACTCAACGCACTATCTTGAATTGACAACCATGGTTTTTGTTTTTGAAAATTTAAAGGCATTATTTGCACAAAAAAACATGTGAGGACTACACAGATCACAAAAGCCCATAGTATAATTTAAAGCTAAAGGAACTTAAGACAGAGACAATAGTTGTAGTTAATCAAATATTATGACATCACAAAATTGTACTATCCAAGAACGGAAAATATTGTGACAAATACTTTTGAGTAAAAATCAACAGTAAGTACTGTGGCAACATTAACCATACAACATGAGTTGTTACAAGATTTAAGAAAACTAGAGATTGAGGTGGTTTGTTAAGGAAATGGGACACTTTGCAATCAGTTGCGGATCAAGCCGACTTTGTTTGACAAAGGTTTGGTAGCACAACGATAAGAATCAGAATGCACGAGCATCAAATAAAGGTTAGAAGATGGATGAGATAGAGTTTTTTCCATTAGTATCGCTGGAGCACTCAAGTTGAGAGAGCAACTATGAATACCTAATAATAGCGAGAAAAGGAGGTGCAGGTACCCAATTTTTCTTGGATCACAAAAAAGAGGTTTGATTGGACAAAAAATTGAAGATACTTATGAATTAAAAAAGGAGTCGCAACTCGATTTATTTTTAAAGGGTACCGAAAAATCTAAAAAATGTGAGATTCTAAGGTCCAGAAGCTAAGGTACGAAAGGAAAAGGTATTAGGCATCGCCTTTCGCCCTATCGACCTTTACTTAAAATAATTTTTGGTATTAATGTGATTTTAAAGATAAATTAATTTTATAAAGTATAGACATTTTAATTATTCCTTTTGAAGTGATGATTGGAAATAAGATAAATAAGTGCAAAAAATAAACAAATAAAGAAAAACAAAGCAAATGAAATGAGAATATAATAAAATGAAAAGATGGTACAAGGATAAAAAAATATTAATGGAGAATAAGACACAACTACGACCATAATAACTGGTACAACAACAACAATTACATACATCTAGAACTTACAGCCACAACTACAGAGTTGCGGTCTCAACTAGGGTTCATACTGAGTGATTTAAAACAATGGCTGCAATAATTGGTACTACGACCACATGTTTATGCAAATAGAACTGACGGCCGCAACTACAGAGTTGTTGCCACCACTGGTGTTCTTGCACAATGATTACTTTCATATAGAAAATGAAGAACAATAATGAAAGACCGTAAATAAATGCATAAAGTAAATTAAGGGACTAAATAAAAAGTGCTATAAGTAAATAAACTAGAATACAAATGAAAGAATGGCAACCGTAATACTTAATTAGCGGCCGTCATTGTGGTGACTTTAGAACAAACGACCGTAACTATGGAGTTACAACCACCACTGTGGTTCAAGTCATGAAGCACTAGAAATGAAATATGATATTGAAAATACTAAACAAGAATGAGGACCGTAATACTAGATTAGAGGTCGTCAATATAGTGATAATAGAACTAATGACCACAACTATAGCGGTCGTCATTGTGTGTCATAGTGAATTAGAAGACTTTTATGGAATATTGAATATGTAAAAAAAGACGAACGTAGTAAAGATACTACGACCGCCATATGAGTGACGAATGAAATAATGTTCCACGACTATGGAGTCAAGATCGTTATTATAATCCATTTCACGGTGTGTGGTTGTGAACAAAAAAATTGAAATAACCTAAATCATACCCTTGATGCATGCTTTACGTAAAAAAGCACAAAAATAAAGATCTCCCAACGATCCAAACTTAGGCTCTTTCCTTAGTAGAGAAGGGCTACTTCGTAATAGTAGCATTGTCTTAAGAGTCGATGCGAGTGACCATGACTAGATGATTTGATCCGCTAGAAAGATGAAGTTGAGGTTTGTGTTTTGATGCGGCAAAGGTATGTGTGACACCCCATACTTTCGATAAGTGCTAAGTAAGCAGTAAACATCATGTATTGACGATTATGGTTCTAAACCCTAGAGATAAATTCCTAAACTCAAAGGGAAGAATGTGGTAAGAGAACAAAAGTAGGCGAGTGGCCAAGTTATGAAGAATTGAAAGAAATAAGGACAACTATAGAAAGTTTATATGAGCATGGACTCAAAAATTGAGAATTTAAAAGTGGGCTCAAGTAAAGCCCAAAAGAAACTAAAAGCCCAAAAGGAAAATTAAATCCAAGTGTTGGATCAAGGGTTAGAGAAAACTCATATTGAATTATAAAAGTTCAAACTCAAATTAAGAAGTTTCAAAGGCCCAAAACTAAAGGGTTTAAAAAATGTCTAAGATTAAATATTAGAAATTGAATTAGTATGGGCCTAATATTAATTAGGGCTCAAAAGGATATATAATTAAGACTTTGGGAAAAAAAAATTATATAAGCTAAAATAATTTTAATTAGTCCCAAAATCAAGGATTGACCCATGTGAGAAAATTTGACCCAATAAATTAATTTAGGCCCAAAACTCAATTTAAATCTTTTAAAATATGAAATAAATAAAACAAAGATATATATAATATATATATACATAAGATTCAGTGGGTAGAAGAGAGACTAGAAAGAGAGAAGTTGTGATGTGACATGTCATCTTGATTGAAAAAAAGAAAAAAAAAAAGAAGAAAATAAATGCAATTGATGTGATCTTTGGAATACTTTTCTTCCTTAATCAATATTGCAAGCAAGAAATATATCCATGTTTATATGTATATATATATATACATAAGTCTCTATGAGAGGAGAGGAGGTTGATGTGATAATTTTTGAAAATAAAGAAAGACAATAATGACATGCAAGTGATGTGACTTTTGAAAAAAAAAATCTTCCTTAATTCATATAGCAATCAAGGTATATATATAAGTCTCCATATGAGGAGAGGAGAAGAAGACGAATGTGAATATTCATGAGAATAAAGAAAAAGAAAAAAAAAAAGAAAAATCTTGAAAATAGATGACTTGACCTTTGGAAAACTGTTCTTCCCAAATTTCCATAACAGTACTAGCAAATCTTGGGGTACAAGAATTGGTTAAATAAGAACCAAATCAAGCTAATGAAGTCATTTAGAAGTGAACTATTCTATTAAATTGGAATTAAATCATTCAAATGGAACCAATTAATGAGGGGTATTCTAGTCTTTTACCACCAAAGCCTCTGCCTATAAATAGGAGACTTATTATTTTCCAAATTCATTTTTTTTCTTCCCACTCTCTCTCTAGAATTTCAAAAATTGGTGGGGAGGAGAAGAGAGGAAGAAAGAAGAAGAAGAAGAAGAAGAAGAAGAAGAGAAAGAAGAGAAAAATGAAGGAAGAAATATTCATCAACTTTCTAAAACAAGTATTCTTTTAAATTACTCACTCATATCACATTTTCAAGAAAGTCCCTCAAACCCCATAGGAGGTTTGAGTTGGATCCATGGAACCTAGAAGGGAAAAGATTAAGTTTCATGAGAAACTTATGAAACATAGACCTTAATTTCATGGTCTCTTAGTTGTATGACTTATGAACTTAGGAATACATCCATGGAGTTGTTAAAACACACTTCTAAATGTATAATATGAGAACTAAAAATAAGATTGGTGATCTCATAAAAGGGAGTTAGGGTTAGGGTTTCTAACCATCAAATTGAAGAAAAATGTTGAACCCTAAGCTTCAAGAATCGAGATGGGCTATTAAAACTAAGTGAAAGTTAAATTTTACATTTTCTAGAATTGAACAAGGTTATGTTTGACACATAATAATGTTGGTGTGAATTTTAAAGTAGTTTTAGAATCCCAAAACAATTTTGGGAGTTTTGGGCTCTATAGGGCATAATAACAGAGTACTTTGAGGAATTTTAATTAATTTCAAGAAAATCCTCTTGAAATGAGCCTTATATGAAAATAAATTTCTATGAGTCTAGTTTCACGCTAAATTTATAAATCTCAATTTGGGTAGAAAAATTTTGAGAAATTCAAATTCTACCAAACACGACCTAAATTGGAACAGAAAGTTTGAGAAATTGTTTTGACCCACTTACCAAGGGAGTTGGAAATTGATTCCTTTGTGAAAAAGTTTGATAACACCCTAAAGTAAATCTCTTTAAAGGTTCATGAATTTTCTAAGTCTTTTGGTAAATTAAAATGAATTAGTTCTGAGACCCGGAGTTTTTGGAAATTCTGAAAGTTTGGATTCCATAGAGTTTGTAAAGGGACTTGATACCTAGACCTTGATTAGAGACCATGGGACTTTGAGAATACTAAGTTGGATTATTAAGAGTTCTTTACAAAGTAGATATCCCACATGCACATTACACATGCATCTCATGAGGCTTAAGTCACTAAGTTTAAGTATATGCTTATGTCTAGGAGGTGTCAAAATGGAAAAATTGAACTCCGAATATGAGGAGCGACTCCGGTATACGCTACCATCGAGGTGGGTTTCTCTCAATCACTAACTTAGTTGATTATAAGTTGTGTGGTGGGTTTTGTATTTATTAAATGCTTTCTTAGGGAATGAACTTTGCGATGCTTTTACGTTTAAAGAGAATTACTCAATTAAATAACTTTAAGTATGAATAAGAAAGGCTTGAGAATAATTCTTCTAAAACATGGATATTTTGAAATAGTAACATGGTTATGAATCTTTAAAATGTATTGATATGGAGAGCTACTTATATGTTATCAAAAGTATCAGATGAATATTTCGAACACTAAGTTGTGACAACTACTAAAATTGATGAATTATGTAAACTTATATATATTTATTATGACTTAAGAATTGTATTTCTAAAAAAGAAGAAATCTGTTTTAACAAACCTCTTATAAGTGGTAATCTTTGAAACGATTAATAATTGGAGTTTCTTATTGAATCCCTTAATAAAGAATTTATGAGAAATATACTACAACATGAGAATTATGATAATATGAGTTACTTTATGAAATATGTTGGGTAAATAATAAAGACAAGTTATTTGTAATGAAAAAAAACTATATTTGTAAAACTTATGAATGTTTTATGATATGATTTATGAACATTGTGTGGAAACTTGAATGAAAGTTGTGATACTTTATTAAAGAACACAAGATGGTTATCATCATAGCCTTGAAATTTTATGGCAAGTGTCATGTGATGGGTATACTGTATTATACAAAGAATGACCCTAGAGGGGGGTGGGATGAATAGGGCCTTTCAAAAATACTTTTTGTTTAAAAATTATTTAAATAATATGAAGCATGATTATGACAAGCAAGCTGATGAACAATAACATAAGCAAAAAATAGAGAGGGGAAGAGATAAGGAGAGAAGCCACCGTCGATTTTATTGTGGTTCGGTTATTAAACCTACGTGCACTCCTCAAGTTTTTTTTTTGAGAATTTTTCACTATCTCCAAACACTTATGGGTGTGCTCAAACCTTTTACAGTCGTTCAAAAATCTACTAAACTGCATTCCAAAACCACCAAATTTTTAGAACTTGCAATTTTTTTCCTTTGTGTGCTTTACCACACAAAGAACAATCGAGGGTGACTCACCCTTACTTTAAAATGATTAGATAAGTAGTTTTATAAAATTCAAAAAATTCACAATAAGTTATTAAATTAAAATAATTAATTAAAGAACACTTTAAGTAAAATTAATAGATATTCTAAAATTTTAAATAATAACAATAATAATAATAATAATAAAAGAATAATGATATTAATAATAAAATAAAGAATAGGTGAGGCAAATTCAGAATATAAAATAGAAAGATTCCCTGTTAAAGTAACAGAGAATCGTTGGTTAGGGTGACAACTGGGTAAATTTTAAATTATGGAAAGATAGATCAAAAGAAGGGATTTGTGGGATGTGATCCCTGGAAATTTGCTAGCAATTCCTTATAAACGGGATTTCCTTCCTAAGAACTCTCATCCTCTCTGCCATCACTTCCTCTCTGCGATCTCTCTCTCCCTCTTGGCCTTCTCTCTCTATCAACACCACTGCCCATCAGCCACCGAGAACAACCACAGACGCAACCACCAGCGATTTCCCTCATTGCCCGCGTCGCCACCCATCACCGATGCCATCATCATCATCGGCCGTCTCCTTCCCTATTCTTTGGTTCGTCCCTCTCTCACACCCTCTATTTTACGTTATACACAGAAATATATATATCACCATTTTTATCTGTTGAATCCTCTGTAAAAGATACCATCTTCAATAGTTACAAACCTATATGGATATACGAATATATCACATACACCAATTGAAAAT
The DNA here is from genome assembly GCA_032361285.1 of Aequorea victoria. Lineage (NCBI taxonomy): Eukaryota > Metazoa > Cnidaria > Hydrozoa > Leptothecata > Aequoreidae > Aequorea > Aequorea victoria. The sequence goes on along the minus strand of JAUTBS010403411.1, from coordinate 1,690 downwards.
AAAATGGGTTTATATATATAGATATATTGATATATATATAACTAATTAATATATTACAATAAAAAATCTCTGTATAAGAATATATCATATATGCGGTTATATACATGTACATCATTTCAAATTTATGATAAAATAAATATAAATAATAATCAATGAAGAAGAAAGAAAGAAAAGACCCTTGGAGTACAGAGATTTCAAGCCATGAAAGCTCTGGTTCGCAGCTTTAGGTCGACTCACTTTGAGATTGAGTCGACTCACATTCCTTAGAACTCTGTTTCTTCACCTGAGGGTCGACTCATGTGGAAGTTGGGTCGACTCATGATGCTGAGGTCTTGGTTCTTTCTCATGCCTTTGCTTGAGTCGACTCATTCCTGTCTTAGGTTGACTCAGAGTGATCTTGGGTCGACTCATGTCTGTTCTGAATCAACTCATGGTCACTGCTATTGGTATTTCTTGGGTCAAGTCATGAACCCTTTGAGTTAACTTATGATCACCTGTGAGACTTGGGTCAACTCACTCCTACCTTGACTCAACTCATGTCTATTTTGGTTGTCTGAACGAGAAGTTAGATCAGCTTACTCCCCTTTGGGTCGACTCACTGTCACCTGTTGTGTCATATGCCGAGAGTTGTTGCCTTTAGGTTGACACATGGCCTTGCTGTGTTGACTCATGGTAATCTGTGGTACATTTGCACTGAGATTTCTCTCTGTTGTGTTGACTCACAGACCCTTTGTGTCGACTCCAAAATGCTAAAATTCCAAAAAACCTTCCTGTATCAATCCTAAAGCTAAAGCTTTATTTGGATATCAGTTTAATGATAAATTAAATCAATTAATGATTAATTTAATACCTGAAACAAACTTTAAAACTTATGAATGGGAGAAGGTTTTGTTTAGTAATTGAATATAGTTTAATTAGCATTAATTATTGATTATGATCTATTACATTGCATAATCAGGGTGACGAGGATCCCTACATTTCTATTGCTGTTGCATATTGTGCTTGCATTGGATATCAGGTGAGTGACTTGACATGCTACGTACTTTTGACAAATACCCCATATCCCTAAATTACTTTGGAAAAGAAATGTTTATTCTTCTAAATTCCTTTGATTGTACTGTACGATATTCTCTTATAAAAATCATGATACAAATATTTTGAAAATCTTTGATTATCTTTTTATGGTGCAATTATGAGATGTTCTTGAAAAACGATAAAAGTCCTGGGAAAAGCACTCTATGGAGGTGACTTTGGCCAACTAGGGAACAGAACCGATCTGAATCTCGTGGTGACTCTAGTTGCTCAACGGTTTAAGGGATAGCTCGGGTGCATTCGGTGACCATAACCGGATTGTCTAGGGAAAAAACCTAGGCGTCAACATGTGGTGAGTCTATGTTCGATGTTGGATTCAACGGGCTAAGGTTGCCCCGAGTTTATTATGCGGCATTGGTTACTATTGTTATGCTCAGGCTATTCCTGTGACAATTTATTGATATTCCCACTCTTTGATGAGTATATGTAACGCCCCGAAATTCCCGAGTCGTTAGGTGATATAATAAATAATAATTAGGGTTACGCTAAACATTCATTCCACACTTGATAAGTATTTAATATATAATAATATCATTTGTTCTTGCAAACCACAAAATCTTTCCCTGTATTAACATTACATGTCCAAAAATAAATAGAG
>JAUTBS010403400.1:0-10042 GCA_032361285.1 Aequorea victoria | reverse complement strand
ATTCTCTCTTCCCTTAAACTCTTTAAATTCTGTCTTTCAATATTGCTTTAATATTTCCGCTGCATACTCAATATCTTAAAGCAATCAAAAGAGTTTTAAGAAAGTTTTAAAAGAGAAAAATATTAAAAGTTTGCCATCAACCCATTCACCTCCCCTTTGGGTTGATTGTACCTAAGTTCAAACACCTTAGTGTACCCAACATATGGGACTAACCGCCCATTCAAAAACCATATCCGTAATCTGGGGCAAAACAACCCAACATCGATCTGTCTCGATCCTAAAGTGACCTAGTTTTAAATTTTACCTATTTTTATAACTCAGTCAATATTTTTAAGGATTTGGTTGCATCCTTAGGCGATCCCGTCATTCTTTGGTCGACCAGATTCTCAAGAGATCTGGTTGTTGAACTCTTATACAAACCTTCAAGGCCTCAGTTGGATCCTCAGGCGATCCAACCGTTCTTTGGCCGACTAGGTCCTTAGGTGACCTGGCTATCGAATTTATAAAAGTCTTTGAGGCCTCGGTTGGATCCTCAAGAAATCCAACCATTCTTTGGCTGACTAGATGCTCAAGCAACCTGGCTATTGAATTGTCAAAGTCTTTGAGGCCTCGGTTGGATCCTCAGGCGAGCCAACCATTCTTTGGTCGACCAAATCCTCAAGCGATCTAGTTGTTGAATTATCAAAGTCTTTGAGGCCTTAGTTGGATCCTCAGGTGATCCAACCGTTCTTTGGTTGACCAAATCATCAGGTGATCTAGCTGTTGAATTATCGAAGCCTTTAAGACATCGGTTGGATCCTCAGGCGATCCAACTGTTCTTTGGCCGACCAGATCCTCAAGCGATCTGTCTGTTGAAGTTATGTATAAACCTTTCAGGCCTTAGTTGGATCCTCAGGGGATTCAACCATTCTTTGGCTGACCAGGTTCTCAGGCGACCTGACTGTTGAATTGTCAAAATGGTTAGATCCTCAAGCGATCCAACCGTTCTTTAGCCGATTGGGTCCTCAGGTGACCTGGATGTTGAATTATGTAGAGAGTGTAGATTTTGTGTAGAAAACATAAAGCAAAAAGTGTAGGAAAAGGATACATTTTATTGAGGATGTTTACAAGCACTCTCACTGGTAGTATTTTCTAAGGTGCTCGACATTCCATGCATGTGGAAGTGTCTTGCCGATCACATCTTTCAGTCGATATACCCTAGATCTTACTCGGCCTTCAACATGATAAGGCCCTTCCCAGCTTGGTCGTAACTTTCTCTCTCGATGATCTTTAGTGGCGAGAGACACCTTCTGGAGGACCAAGTCTCCTATTCTGAACTCTCTTTTTCTGACATTGTTGTGGTAATACTTCTTCATTATCTGTTGGTAGACAGTCATCCTCAGGTCTCATCTACCTGATCCAAGCTTTCTCGAAGAGCTCAGTCATTTGTGTTTTCATCAAAATTGGTGGTTTGATGGCTTGCTAGGCCGACCTCAATTCGGATGACTTCCTCACTCCCAAAGGAGAGTATGAATGGGGTCTCCCCCGTTCGGTATACCCAAAGGACATTTGGTAGCTCTTCGGCCCATAGGCCTTTTGCTAACTATAGCTTTGTCTTGATCATTTTTAAAATTATTCTGTTGGTTACCTCGACCTGCCCATTAGCTTGGAAATGGGAAGGGGAGGAGTACCAATTCTGGAAGCCCAAGCGTCCACAAAACTCTCTGAACCCCTTATTGTCGAATTGCTTTCCATTGTCCGTGATGATGCTTCTTTGGATTCTGAACTGACATACGATCGACTTTCAAATGAAGTGTATTACCTTCTATTGGGTAATGTTTGTCAATGGTTCTGCATCTACCCACTTGGTGAAGTAATTGATTACTACTATAAAAAAAATTACCTGACCTCTTCGGGTCGAGAACGGTACTATGTCCATTCCCCATTGGGCGAATAGCCATGGGGTTGTAATCATAGTGAGCTCCTCTAGTGGCTTCCTAGGGATGGTTATGAATCTCTCACACTTCTTTGCAAATTCTTTTTTCTTTTTGCACCGTGAGCCAATAGTAGTCGTCCCTTAGTATTTTTCGTAATAAGGCCCGACCACCTGAATGGTTACTGCAAATCCCCTCATGTATTTCTTTCATTACGTACTCTAACTCTTCCTTCAAAATGCACCTTAGGTAAGGCACTGAGACGCCGCATTTGTATAGATTGTCGTCGATGAGTATGTACTTGCTTGTGAAGTATCTTAACTTTCTAGCCTCGGTTTTGTCGTTCGATAGCTGACCCATTCGCAGAAATTTGATGATGTCTTCTTTCCAAATTATACAGATCTGTGTCATGTTGACTGTTATGCTCGATGTCTCCTTCTGAACGATGCTTGACTGAGTCAAATACTCTGTCAATACTCATCGACCCATCTGCCCCTTAGGAGCTGAGCTTAGCTGAGCAAGGTCGTCGGCTCTCTGATTGCAATCTCTGGGATCCTTTCGAACGTGAATTTATAAAACTTAGCCTTGAGCTCCTCTATGATAGCTTTGTAGGCTTTCATTTGTTCCTCCTAAGAGTCAAACTCATCCTGTACTTGGTTGAACACCAATTGTGAGTCGTTGAGAATCTTTACCTATTTTTACCCTATTGCTAGTGCAAGCTTGAGTCCGGCTATAATGGCTTCATACTCTACCTCATTATTGGTGGCTCAAAACCCAAAGTGCATAGCATACTCTAAAATCTCTACTTGGGGAGAGATGATGACCAGGCTAGCGTCGCTGGCAGACTGATTTGTAGATCCATCGATGTTTATCATCCATACCTACTGAGTATCAAAGATGATCTCAGCCTCTTATTGAACATCAGCTGTCCAGCAAGTTTTCCATTGGTCGGTGGAGTTGGGCCCTAGGAACATGAAATCTGCTATGAAGTTGGCCACAACTTATCCTTTTATAACTGGTCATGGTCGATACTGGATGTCGAACTCACCCAACTCCATTGACCACTACATCGTTGGTCGGTGGAGGTGGGCTTTGGGGATGTGAATTGTACTATGAAGTTAGCCATAACTTGTCCTTTTATGGCTGGTCGCGGTTAAGACTGGATGTCGAACTCACCCAACTCCATTGACCACTACGCTAGTCATCCAAAAGTTTCTAGCCTTTGTAGTATCTGTCGCAATAGTTGGTCTATCAGTACAACTATGGTATGGGCTTGAAAGTAGGGGCCTAGTCGCCTAGCTAAGTTGACTAGGGAAAATGCCAACTATTCTACCCGATGGTATCTGGACTCTGCTCCTCGAAATGCTCGGCTAATGTAGTAGATGGGCTTTTGGACCCTTGCATCTTCACGAATGAGAGCTAAGTTGACCGCTATTTTCGAAAATGCTATTTAGAGTAAAATCTCTTCTCTGGGCAAAGCTCAGGAAAAGAGTGGTGGAGAGGCCAGGTACATTTTAAGGTGGGTGAATGCTTGCTCGTAACCCTCTGTCCAATCGAACTATTTCTTTAAGACGTTGAAAAATGGCGTGCAATAGTTGGTCGTCTTTGAAATAAATCGATTCAAGACTGCCAGCCAACCTACCAGCTTCTGTTCTTCTTTTACTATCTTCGGAGACTGCATCTCCAAAACTGCTCTGATCTTCTCGAGATTAGCTTTGATTCCTCACTTGCTGACCATGAACCTGAGAAATTTCCCTTTCGACACACCGAATGCATACTTTGCTGCATTTAACTTCTTATTGAAGTTGTGTTGTAACACCCTATAACCTTAAAGACTTTATTATATTCCATTATGTATTAAGAGAAGAAATATTGCAAGTAACTTTTCTTAATAATCAGGGTTAGGCGCAAGACATGAGAACCCAGTTTAGAACCCGTTTGCATGTCCAAGTTAATAATTCAAATGAGTTTAGTAAGAGAACTCAAGTAGGACCTAAGTAAGATGATAATTTTTGGTTCAAAAGATTAACAAATGCCCAACCATCAATGAAAAGAAGCTGCGTAAAATTATGAAAGTCTAGAAATAAGTTTTGGCGTAATTTTTAACCTAGGCAAAAAATATGGAAATTAAAATGGGCCAAATGATAGAACACTTATAAAAGTATAAGGTAAGGCCGAAAATATTATGAGAATTTAGTAGATGGGCCAAGCAAATAGAATTGAACACAATTAAAGAAGGGTTCAAAATGAAAAGAGAAAGACTAATCCATTAGCCCCAAAAGTTGAGAAGGCCCAAAAGGAAATTGAATTAGGGCCTTGAACTAAACATAATAAGAGACTAATATAAATAAATATTTGAGAACAATTCATATAATTGAGACCTAATAGATTAAGTTTCAAGCCCAAGCTAGACAATGCCCAAAAGTGAGAAGTTTTGATCCAAAAATGTAAATTTAGTCCAAATTAATCTTAATTTCCATAAAATCATAAAATAAATACATAAGATATATATATAAATATATATAAATCTGATGACATATTTTCTCTCATGAAATTGTTTCTTTTTCAAACAATATGTCACCTCATAAACCATTTGCATGCAATTCTATTGGCTTAAGTCACCCCATTTTTACACAATTCATCGTCACAAGCCAAAATGGTAGGACTATATAAACCACCCTCCTTTCTTCTCTCTTGACCGAATTCTTCTTGAGAAATTCTGAAGATTTGTACTTCAATGTTGCTTAGTTTTAGAGACAATGAGGAGAGAAAAGAAGAAAGAAAAAGAGAAGAAAAGTTTTTACGATTCGTAGAAAATTTTGAAGAAGGAGAACCACCACCACCCCCACCACAATCAAGTCTTCCTATATTTCTTCAGTCTTCATTTACAAGGTAGTAAATATCTCCAAAAACTCAATATCATACATCTCTACAATACTTTTTTTTTTCAAATAATAGGACTCCCCCATTTCTTTCATATTTATGTTCTTAGTACAAGCATGCTAGTAGATTTCCTTTACCATTCTTGTGCATGTTATTTATAAATTAGAGAATCTGAAAGTAGTCATTTAATATTCATAGAAATTATATTTTAATAAGATTTGGAGTCGTGCATGCATGAGTAATGGAGAAGAGAGATGATGAAAGTAGTAGATCCTTTAAAGAAATAACCAAACATTGATCATAATTCCAATTCCATGAATTTTTGTGGAATCCAAAAAGACCCTAAATAAAAAAGTGTTTTTAATAGAGCTAACTTCGCATGTTATGAACATTCATGAGTTTTGGTTGGACGCAACAATACGTTTTAGAATCCCTATTCTATTTTACAAATTTTTGCGTCAGAGTTGTAGAAAATCAGACCACTTTGAGGAATTGTAATGAATTCTAGAACAATTCTCTAGAGATGAGACATATATTGAAAAAAGGTATATGGGTCTAGTTTCACCCAAAAATTATAAATCTCATTTTCGTTGGACAGATTGTGAGAACAATGAATTCTCCTAAATAGTGTTGTTTTTTGGTAGGCTCTGACTTGTTAATTCTTCGGTAGGCTGTGACTTGTTAATTTTTAGAGCCCTTTATGTTCACATTTGTCTGTAGGGTTCTAGATACGAAACTTATATAACATCCAAATCTAACCTCTGTAATTGTTCCAGAATTAATTAGGAAAGTTTACTATTTTTAAACGAATTTACAACAAGTGGGACAGAATCTAGAATCTTAAAAAAACAAAGAAAAATGATGTTCCAAGAGGAACTAAGTACCTAAGTTCAATGATTTGAGTTCATAGTAACTCCAATGAACAATTAACACTTATAAGAACATTACTATGCTAAGTATTCTTTAATACCATGGGGTAAAGAACTAGGATTTTGGAATCCATATCAGAAAGAGGTTCTGTACCTAAGCAAGATGGGTCATTTTAGGTGTAACTAAAATACCTAAGTTATTATCATACTTAAATTTATATGAGAAATAAGTTGATATTTATTCATGGGTGGTTATGAAACCTAGGTCCTAGAGGGGTAGCCGCGGATGAAGGAGCGACGCCTCAAGGTTTAAAAAAATGGTTAAATCAGGGTGAGAATGACTAGTTTTATTAAAATAAAATATGATAAATGTTGTTATCTTGAAATGTTTTGACAACATGTTTGATGATGATCTCATGAATGATTTTTAAAGAAAGTTTTTTTGTTTCAAATTAAATTGATCTTTTTTTCACTCAAATATGGCTTTGTTTGATTAGAATATAATGAATCTTGTTGCATGATGAATGATAATTTTCGTTTGAGTGTGCCAAGTCTTGCGGGTATACAGCCCGTGTGTGTTAGCCTTTATGAATTTTTCCCTATATGGGTGTGAGATAGCTTTTATGGCTTTTTTCCTTTATGGGTGTGACATAACTTTTATGAATTTTGTCTTTTATGGGTGTGAGTTCCACCTACCACTAGTGATTAAAGTGTGACCCTCATATTTGTCACTCTATTGTAGTGAGTTATGATTGAGGTTATGGTGCCGTCAGAATTTTTGGTCATGAGGTAAACGACTACTTGGGCACTGTAAAGTGTGTGTTGGAAGTTATGTGTTATTTAAATGATTGTGAAAAATATAACACTTTGGCGTTGAGCCTACTCATTTTTTTTGGAAAATGTATGAATGCTGGTGATTTATGAGAACTATTCTTATCAATGTGAGAAATTAATTTTCAATCATATTCTTTGTGAAATATTGTTTATATCTCATTTGATTTTAATGTTAAGCACACTCTTCTGTAACCTTTTTTATTGTAGATATCAGTACTGAGTAGAGGTCGGTCCACTAGTGCCAAGAGGAAGAATTTTGAAAAAAGTCCTTTTGTTTAAAGTACATTTGGGTTGTAATCTTTAAAACAGGCGATTATGATCGAGAGACGATCAATGTTGTTTGTATTTGTATGGTTGGGGATTGAGTATTCCCTAGAACATAACTTATATTTTGATTTAGGGATAGAGTATCCTTTAATAGTTTATGAACTTTGGTCCTAAGAGATAATTATCCTTTCTTGTGGTATAAAATAGAATTAATAAGAGTGATGCATAGTGCATCTTTTAAAAATGAATATTTAAGTTTTAATTAAGTGAGTCTGTGCCACACCACTCCGAGTAGGTTAAATCATCATCTGGTGAGTGGGTGTGACATCTTATCCAAGGCTGGCATGCTGAATTGCAAACCTTCTTCTGAATCTTTTGTTGCTAAACCTTCATTTTCTTCTGTTGATTCTACTTTATTCTCCCAGCCTTCTTTGTATCGAAGTCTCGTATGAGCTCTTCAATACCTTGCAATCATCAGACCAGATCTGTCATTTGCTGTGAATCAAGCTTGTCAACATATGCAAGCACCCACTCTTAGTCACTTTGCATTGCTTAAGCGAATTATGTGATACTTAAGAGGTACCTTACACTCTGGCTTGCAGTTTTCAGCTCGTGACTTGGTTCTCCAAGCTTTTTCTTATTCGAATTGGGCTGGCAGCCTTCTGGACAGACGATCAACAACAGATTTTTGTGTCTTTCTTGGCCCAAATCTTATCTCATGGTCTGCCAAGAAGCAACCCACCATTGCTAGATCCTCTACTGAGGCTGAATATCGAGCTTTAGCACACATCGCCGCTGAACTGAGTTGGATCAAAATGTTACTTCATGAATTTCATGCCTCTATTTTCATACCTCCTACTTTATGGTGTGACAATCTCTCGACCATTGCTTTAAGTCCTAATCCCATTTCCCATGCAAGGTCTAAACATATTGTTGTTGATTATTACTATATTTGTGAACAAGTTGTCGCTAAGCTTCTCATTGTTCAGCATGTTTCGTCCTCTGATCAATTAACTGACATCTTCACCAATCCCTTGCATGTGGCTCGTTTTTAATCGTTACTTGGCAAGCTCAAGGTGGTTTCCCTATCCATTCTCTTGAGGGGGATGATAGTGAGATAAATACAGGTCCTTCAACTATGGATCTCAAGCACCAACAATCTTTTCAAAGTACTGCATTCTCAAGCAAAGGAACAAAAAGTAGTTAGTAGTGGTGCAACATAGTTAGTAAGGAGTGTTGCAGTTAGTAGTGGTAGTGGCAGAGTTAGTTAGGCAGTTAGTGGACTGATGAGTTGTGTAGTCATGCTTGTATAAATATATGAGATTGTAGTACCTAATTCAAGTAAGTGAAATACAATCACAAATATATAGCTTTCAAAACTTCTTCACTATGCTCACTAATGCCAAACTTTGGAGTTAAGTTCATCTTGGGATTAGGAGAGAATACTATTTCCTTACAAGACAAATTAACCATAGTACTAGAAGAGCAGTTTAACTAGCACTAGTTTCATAACTTGTAATTGAATTTATTCTTAATGGAAATATGAGATGGGAGTCAAATCTTAGTACAACTGTAATATTTATGTAATCTATATAATAAAAAGAGAGATTTTTCAAAATGTATCAAACATGTTTTTAAAATAAATGGTCAAGATTAATCTATACTGAGATCCAACGATTAAAACACATTTTTCTTTTAAAATACGTTCTCTATCATCAATCATTTTACAAACTTCCTACCCAACATGACATGTTTTAATAATTTTCAAAATAATTTCATTCTCTCTCCTCATTTCTCTCCCTTTCTTGACATGCCATGATAAAACTCATCTCTTATCTCTAAAAAATACATCTTTCCTTCTCTCTCTCATTTTGCTCATTGCATCCATCGAGACCATCGTCCCTTACATATGTAGCTTCACACGCCACCACCGTCGGAACCACCATCGCAACCACCTCTCATCGTCCCAACAATCGTCCGTCGTCGCAGCCATTATTGATTGACATCAGTAAACTCTTTCTTACTGTTGTAATCATTTTGGCCGATTAAACTCTCTCCATCTCTCACAATTTTTTTTTTCATTTTGGATTTATATGTATATACGTATATATGTCAATGTTATAGCAATTTTCAGTTTAAAACAATCATTTTTGTTGATCTGTCATACCAATTTGGGCAGATTTATATCTATATAATAGATCAAGTAAGATCTGCATTCACATAAATGAGAAATCTCACTTCTTCGGCTATGTTGAAATCTTTTTATATAAAAAATGGGTTTGCCATGTGATTTATCATTTGATTTGTTGACTTTCTACCGTTATTGATTCTTGAAAAAGAAAGATCTTACTTCTTCAGGTATGTTCAATTTTTTTTATATAAAAAAAAATGAGTTTGCCATGTGATTTATGATGAAGAGAGAGACTTTCTACCGTTATTGATTCTTTAAAAATTTCATTTCTTTGAGAGTTTCATTCAACACTATAATACTTTCATACCTTTTTCGACAAAACTAAAAAGAAATTCTCTTTAAGCCATCTTTGTTACCCTCTCAACTTTTAAAGAGAAGTGAGGATATGTAGAATCTCAATTAGGGTTAGAGAAAGAAAATTTAGTTGTGTAAATGGATGAAGATTATCATATACACAAGATATTGTAGTTTCTACATTAATATATTCGTATACTTAAATCCTATATTGTGACTTCTACGTTTACAGTGCTTTTAAAATGAAAATAAAATTTTTAAATTTGTAAAGTTGTATGAAATATACCTGTAAAGTGTAAAAGTAATACGATTTTCTTTTCTTTTGATCGTATGCAATTAATGTTTGAGTGTGAGGTATAACGAAATTAATGTTTGGTAATTTCATTATTAGGAATGCTATTACTAAATGGTACTCTAGACCCATTTAATTCGTCGGGTATGCATTGTCCTTAACCTCATATGGCTATTAAGCACAATTTTTGTTAAAATACAATTTGTACTAAATATGCTGAAAAATCGCAAAAAAAATTTAGTTTATATTTTAATTAATAAAAATTAAGTTTTAACAAATCCTGTTTAATCAATCCAAAAGAATATAAAATTACTAGAAAGCGAAGAAAATAATCAACACACGAGATTTTTAACGTGGAAAATTCAACTGGGCAAAAATCACGGGACTGAATCCATAGTCCAGGAAAGCAATGCACTATAACTACGAACAGTTACAAAACCAACTTACAGACCGTAATCGAATCCTCAATCTACGACTTAAGCAGGTAGCCGAATCCTCG
>JAUTBS010403389.1:0-10046 GCA_032361285.1 Aequorea victoria | reverse complement strand
TTGTCGGATCCTTTCGGCGTAAAGGAGTCCTGGTCGTGTATCAGAGTTTACATCATTTCTACATATCATGTTCTGTTTTATCTGTTGCATGTACTTAAGTGTAGAAATATTGGGTTCGGGAGATTCTTTCTGGGCTTCACAGTTCATGGCGTTTCATGACAGGTCATCAAAAGGGAAATACAATCGGAGAGGCCGCAGAAAAGTACGTAGAACCGTGTCGCACCTGATTAAGTAGCAGCTGTTCTTGGAAGAAGTTTTATTTCTGTAAACTTTTATTATCGGATTGTAATAATTAAACAGGTTGTGCAATGGATGGAAATATGATTTTTATTATCAATGATAAATATTAATTTTTGTTGTGCGGTTATCGATAGAATAACCTTAAATATTATATGTATATTTCTTAACGAACCGAATTTTCGGGGCGTTACATATTCTATTCTTCACTTTCTTAGTTAGTTTTTCGCTTTATAGTTAGTTTATAATTAATTTCTACTTATGTAGATATGCATGTCCTAGTTATGTAGTTCTTAACATAGAATAGTGTCGGTTATCGACAAACAGCCCTTTAGGGGTCGGGTCGTCTGTAGTATTGATTTTAAAACTTATTTTTGATTTATCTAAGGCCTAAATCAAATGTTTTCAGTGTTTTTAAACTATTTTCAAGCTATTCCATGATTTATTTCTATATTTTTCCTTATTTTTTACAAAGTGTCAAAATTTGACGCACGACTCGATAATGGTCAATTTTCGTGATCTTCTACTATAAAACTATGTTACATGCTTCGATTATGTGTTTTTATTACTTTAAGACAATTTTCACAAAAAAATTATGCTTCGATCGTGTGTTTATCATCATTTTTTTAATTTTATCATTCTTCAGTGTTCTTGCCGTTAAAGGCCATTTTTGCTTAAAACTATGTTTTATAACCGTATAAGGTCTTGATCAAGCATTTTTACTATTTTCCAAATATTTTCTAGCTATGGAAGGCTTCGATCGAGTGCTGTTCATTATTTTCAAAAAAAATATTAATTTTTTACACGAGGCCCGAGTGGGGTCTATTTTCATAATTTACTGCCTAAAAATTATTATTTTTAATGCTTATATGCTATAGGCTAACACCAGTAAAGTTTTCCCAAACTTTTTTGATTTCTGACATCCGGCCCCATTAGGGGCCCTTCCACCCTTCCGAGGTCTCCCGGCCCAAAAATTATGTTTTTTAACATTATATGCCGAACTGAAATTCTAATATTCTGTAAGTAAGTCAAACTCTACTTACCAGAATTCTTACTCTATAAATTACCGACATGCCATATTTTAATTATAAATAATTAACAATGTATTTTCCACAAACATGGATATAAATGAGTTGAGACAATCCATATATATTATTAAAAAATAATATAAAATGTTTGAACATGATTTTATATAAAAACCCCAACATCTCAAGCCTTAAACTTAGATCTAAGTAGTTAGACTTACAAAAGATCTATTGGATCCTCACTTTCAGGATTTTTAGAATCTGTCCCACCTCTTATAAAATCACTTAAAAATACTTAAATTTTCTCAAAAATTGTACAAGTTTGTAGGGAGTTATATTATTATGTTATATAAGTTTTTCATGAATCAACCAAGACCTAAAAGTCATCATAGATATGGGTGAAAACTCGTTGAACACAAACTGTCCAAAAATAGACCTGTTTGGAAAAACTTTAATTCCTCAAAGTTTGTCCAACCAAACTGACATTTACAAATTTTGGGTGAAATCTGACTCATATACCTTTCTTACCATATAAGGCTCATTCTTAGGGGATTTTTTCAAAATTTATTAAAATTTTCCAAAGATTACTATTTTTCTGCCACCCAAATTTAGATTATTCAAAAATAGCACAAGGTCCTAAAATTCATTTTTAGGGCTAACTAAAAATCACACATGCTAAGTACATACTAAAATCGCTCTAAAAATTAAGTTTTAATTATACTAAAGTTTGATACTCATAAATTCTTGAAAAAGTCATAAAACCCACCATTTACACCAAACAATGTGTCTCTTTCTTTCTTTTATCTTCCTTTTATCTTTGTATTTTCACCAATTGGGTCAGGTCAACACATGCCACATAGGAATACTTCTCATAATATATTCATCATAACCCCCATGAGCCCTAAATACCCACTAAAATTTCTAAGAACTCAAGTTGTTAAGTCTAGGTAATTCCTACTTGAAAACCCCTTTTAATATTAGGTTACTCGTCGAGTTCTAAAATTTTAGAATCTTTCGAGTCTGGATCGCTAAGGGCTAGAGAGAATTAGTATGTAAATTGGGTTGGAGAGGGGTCTCGAGATTTCTCGCACACGTCTTTATATTTCGGGTGAAACTTTGTTTATATAGAGGAGTTAAGGGAGTCAATCATGGACTCTTTCGAACTTGAAATAGGTCTCGGGGGTTGGGATAAGCCAAAATCGCGTAACAAAAGTCAAAAAGCCGAGACCCGAGAAAAAGCCAGTTCAGCTTTCCTAGTATGGTAGTCCGGCTTAACGTGGCCACCCACGGGGGTCATTGGCCAGTCTGACCTTCTGTGGGGCATTTGTGTATTTTTATTTGTTTTGGATTTTTTTGGGACATATGTTAAAAATTGAGTCCAAAGCCTATGGAACTCATAATCTTGAAAATTCTTTTTATTTAAAAGAGCCTCAAGCCCAAAGAGCTCTTTATTTTCATGATTTTTTAAATTATTTTGATTAAAAAAGGTTTTATATTTTTTTTGAAAAATATTTTTGATTTTAAAATGAAGATTTTGTATTTTCTTTTAAAAATAATTATTATTTATTTTAAATCAGATTTTGAATTTCTTTAAGTCTTTTTAGATTTAAAATATTCCAGAAAAATGTTTGAATTTTCAGGCTTAAGGTTGTGTTTGGGAGAATTTTTGGATTAAAAATGGGTTAGTTCTTTTTTTTGTTGAAAGTATTTTAAATTAAACAAGGTTAGGATTTACTTTTTTAAAAAATATCTTGGAATGGCATTAGGATTTTTATTTTGAAAAAAAGAATTTCTAAAAGGCGGGACGGTCTCGGTTCTCTATATGACGAAAAATTTGACTCTCGTGACTTGATATTCGACGTATCGTGCTTCCTGCATTCATCAACGGGCTCGAATCATCCTGACGTGCTTAAGTATTAGGGCCTAAAAAAATGATATTTGTGAGGAACTCGCCCTCATTTTTTTCGAAAGTGTGAAAACAAACAAAGAGCCGTACTCATTTTTCTTTTTTTTTTTCTTTTTAAAATATGCTTTAGGGTTTTTTTTAGAGATGAAAGAAAAAGCGGTTTCGTTTTATTGTTCCGAAAAGAGAGTTTTTCCCAAACGCGTTCGTGTTAAAGGCCGCATAATTGGAGTCGCCACTTGATTTTCGGATAAACCAATAAACCAAAACTTTCAAGGAACCATTTCGTCTTTACCAGAGATAATATTTCGGAAGGTAGGGTACGAAAGGGGAAGGTGTTAGGCACCCCTCTCGCCCAATTCAAAGACCGATGTTTACTTGACCGTTTCGTTGTATTATTGTCTTAAATTTATCAAAAGTAATATATACAGAAAAGGGGTTGAAGAGAAAATATTAAAAAAAATAAGAAAATAAAACCTAACCTAAAACTAATGTCTTCTATGCATAGTTACACATCAAGGCATGTCAAGTGGGAGACGACAGCATATCAGTGCAGTTGATGCATATAGAACATGCTATTTAAAATAGAAAATGCAGAAAAAAGCTACTGAAAGCCACTAATTTTTAAATATAGGTGGCGCACGCCACCTACAACCTGGCGCGCCATCTGGATATGACGTGCGCCACTCTTGGGTCCTCTGAAAGTGGCGTGTGTCACTATGGAAGAGTGAGCTCTACAATCAGAGGCTCAAAAGGGGCTACTGTTTTAAGAAAATAGTGTGCTCTTACGTGCAAGTATGTTTTTATACGAAAAGAAAAATAAAAAGATGGCATTTCAACAGAAATTCCAACAGATCGAAAATATGCAGAAAAGACTACTAGAAAAAGATGCTGGAAAGCCACTGGTTTTTAAAAAGAGGTGGTGCACGCCACCTCATAACCTAGCGCGCGCCATCTGGACATGGCGTGCGCCACCTTCGGGCTCTCTAGAAGTGGCGCACGTCATTATTGAAGAGTAAACTCAACATTCAGAGACCCAAAATGAGCTACTTTTTTTAGAAAATAGTGTGTTGTTTGTGTGAGGGTGTTTTTATACGGAAAGAGAAAAATAAAAAGAAAGCATTTTGTGTATTTCTAAAGCTAAAAGACTAAGAAAAAGATAAGAAAGCTAACATACAGTTCTAATAACGGCAAAACATACTTGGATGAAAATGAAATAAAGAAAAGAAATCGGGGAGAACGAGACCAACGGCCTCTTTATCTCCTTTTACCGAATGAAAAGAAGTTTTACGGAAATAAAAGATAAACAAATGGAAAAAGATGTGAAAAAATGAACTTACCGTATATCCCGGAAGAATAGTGAAGTTTTAAGGAATTCTGAAGCTTTCTCCTAAAATACTGCACATTCTCGGGAGGCCTTTCGTGCGGTCTTTGAGTCTTCGGAGTCCTTCCAATATAAGGGATTCGAAAGGTAGTAAGTCTTGGTTTCAAGTGAAGTTTCAAGAATTAGCTTAGCTTAAAGTTTTATATTTTTACGGAGGTTCGGCTAGTATACGATTGCGGGATCAATTCTGCAGAGGTTTGGTACTCAGAATTGGGGGTTCCAACTCTTGAAATGATGGGAAGGGGTCTTATTTATAGATTTTTTTGAGAGGAGCTGACTTAGAGCCGAAGTCTCCTCTCAAGGTGGCGTGCGCCAGGTGTAAGTGTTGTGGCACTAGGTGGAATTGGCGCAGCGCCAGGGGTAAAGGTGGCTTAGGGCTCTGACATGGCTTGGCTAGTGGCATGAAAAGTTGTGGCGTGGCGCTAGGTTAGAGGGAAGTGGCTTGAGATTTGAAATGGTGGTGGTTTTTGAATGGAAGTGGCGTGCGCCACTTAGAGGTGGCGCAGCGTTGGGTTGGGTTGGGTTGTATCAATGGTGTTTTTGGTATTTTAGATATTTTAAGGTGTCTTGGGGTGTATTGGGGTGTTCCTTAGACTCTTGGACTCGTACGAAGGCTACTTCGATGCGGCTGATGTATGCATTCATCATCAAAAAGCTTACAGAACTGGCCTATGTTCGGTTTAGTCAAAATTTGGGGTGTCTATAGTTGTCTCTCTCTGATAAAACTCTCGCCGCATCGCGTGGGTGAGTGAATTTCAAAGAACCATAAATAATCCCTTTTGATTAAACTGTTCATCAGGAAAAGAAAAACGAAAACAAAACAAAATGCTATCCTTTTAAGGTCAAGAGTGGACCGTGTGCATCAGCTTATAGTCGTGCCAGACTACGAGCATCAGTTTATAGTCATGTCAGACTGCGTGCATCAGCTTATTGTCATGTCGAACTACGTGCATCAGTTTATAGTCATGCCAGATTGCGAGCATCATTTTGTAGTTGTGTCGGACTGCAAACATCAGTTTATAGTCGTGCCAGATTGCGAGCATCAATTTATAGTCATGCCGGACTGCAGCATAGTTTAAGGTCATGTAGGACCATTTATTCAGTTTAAAGTCATGTCAAACCGCGTGCGTAGTTTAAGGTCATGAGACAGACCGGTTTATTTAGTTTTAGCATCAAGGGACGGATCTAAAAAGCTCTTAGTTTAAGGTCGTGAGACGTACCCAAAGCATTCAGTTTTAGGTCATGAGATGGACCTTCATTAGAATCTTAGGCGTGAGAACGAAGCTTAGCGTGTAAGCAAGATAAAATGATCGGGAATAACTTTAAAAGTTTCAAAAATTATTGGGGACGGACCCCGAATCTTTAAATTTCTTAATTTAAAATTGGTAAAATTGATGAACGGGAGGTGGACACATGTTGGGCGCCACTTGTCACTAGGCTGAGGTGGCGTCAAGAGGAGAGAGGTGGCGCTGCGCCACTTGTCGATTGGATGGATTGGCGTGATGTTGAGGGAGATGGCATTGCGCGTGGTAATGATTGGGCTGACCAAGAGCACGAGGAAGGAAGCGGTGCTACGCTGCGTGTGTTGGCATGCCACCTAGGAGTGTAGTGGCGCAGTACTGCATGAGAGGACGAAAGTGGTGCAGTGCCATGTATACCGAGGGTCGCAAACTTCTTTAAGTTCGGATGGTGGCTCATTTTGGACGTACGCGAACCGTCGACTCTCTCTGCTTTCTCTTACTCTTTCTACTACTCTACTTGTCTTTCAATCATATTTCTTAATACGGCGAGCCACCGGCGGCTGTTCTGGTGGTTGATGCCCCTGCTGATGTTCCAGTGGTCCCGGTCCAGCCTGGCGGGACCTCTATCTCTGATTCCTTCTTCGATCAGCTGAGTTGCCTCGTAGGACTCAACGACTCTTTTTCTAGCCATTCTCAGCAGGGCTCCAAGCAATCCACTGCAATGGATGACTTGTTGGATGCTGCTGATGATGCCCGGGTCACGAGGAATGGTTGACCCTCCGAACGCCGCACTGAGGAGCCAGCGATAGACAGCTCTCGGGTCCCAGATCCCTTCCGCAGGGTTCTGGCTACTGAGATGCTGGGGGGTTTCGACCCAACAAGGTACAACCCTCCGGTTCACTCTTAGGAGCTCCTGTCAGACAACCGATTCTATTATGTCGACACCAGCACGGACTCGGCCCTATTGCTTTAATCTCCGGATTTTCATCTCTCTGTGTCGAACTGTCAAGTATGTCTATTACATTTTTTATTTCATTTCTGCTTAATTGAACCAAAAGAAAATCCAAAAAAACTTAAAAAAAGTTATGGACTTAGATGTACGCACAGGGTAGGCCCGAAGCGTTTGAATGGATGATTTCTCGAAATATAACATCAAACAACTTGAACTCTTAAAATTAAAACAGATCTGAACTTAGAAACTTTATATGATTAGGTTGAACACCGTATCTTTTATTCCATCTTTTTGTATATATGTATGTTTTTGGTTTTCTGTCGTTGGGTTGCGTGTTAATGCTTACCGCGGGGAAAATTTTTCTTTTTTTATCCCTAGATAACTTCTTTCACATTTTTTGAGGATAACTTTTTTTAGTTTGTTTTTCTGCTATTGGGCTGCGGGTTAACGCTTCTTGAGGGGGATTTTTATTTTTGTTCGCTAAGCGAACGTTTTCACGTTCTTTTAGGAGAATTTTTTGTGTCCCTAGACAAATGCTTGCACAATTTCATAGGGGATATTTTTAATATTTTTAATTAATTTTGATTTGGGTTACGTATCGACGTTTCTCAAGAACGAGGGGATTCCCTTCGATCTCCTCAATCCGGTGTAATACATTTTGCCTGCTTGTCTCGTGGTCTTACGGTCCAAATGCGTCCATTGGGTTTTGCGATCGACGGCTTAGTGGACGATCTGAATGGTCCCATTTTGGCTGGATCTCTGTTCATCCCGACCAACTTTATGTTGTGTCGTACGTATTTCTGAAGGATTAACTGACATGTTTTTATCCCTAGATTAATGTTTTTACATTTTTTTAGGGTATTTTTAATATTTTTAAATAACTCTGACTTGGGTTACATATTGACGTTTCCCGAGAATGAAGGGCTTCCCTTCGATCTGCTTGATCCGGAGTAACGTATTTCGCCTACTTGTCTCGTGATCTTACGGTTCGAATGCATCCCATTGGGTCCTGCGATTGACAGCTTAGTGGACGATCCAAATGGTCCCATTTTGGTTGGATTTTTGTTCGTCCCGACCAACTTTAGGTTGTGTCGTACTTATTCCCGAGAGAATCAACTGACCTATTTTTGTCACCAGATTAATGTTTGCATATTTTTCTAAGGTGTTTTTAATATTTTTAATTAACTTCGACTTGGGTTACGTATCGACATTTTCTGAGAAGGGAGGGCTTCCTTTCAATCTGGTGTAGCACATTGCGTTTGCTTGTCTCGTGGTCTTACGGTCCAAATGCGTCCCATTTTGGCTGGATCTCTGTTCGTCCCGACCAACTTTAAGTTGTGTTGTACGTATTCCCGAGGGAATTAACTGGCCTATTTTTGTGTTCCTAGATTAACATTTTTACATTTATTTAGGAGATTTTTGTTACCTTGTGATTTAACTTTGTTTTTGTCTCTAGACAAATATTTCTCGTTTTTCTAGGGGTTTGTTGTTATTTTACCCGTGGGTTACGTAGCAATGTTTTCCAAGATGGGTAGGCTTCCCTTCGCACTTTCGCTCATGATGTATGAGCTACACGGCTCTAGATCATCCTAAGTTGCGTTCCACGCTTCCTGAGTTGGGTAGGGGTGCTCTTACTTGACCGACTTAGGTTGTGTTACTCGTGTCCCGAGAGAGATTTAATGGCTGTCTCTAGATAAACATCTTTGTATTTTTCTAAGGAATTTTATTATTAAGGCTTTGTTCCTAGGTGAACGTTTTTACGTTTTTGTAGAAATTTGTTGACTTTATATTTTTGTTTGTTCCTAGACAAATATTTGCACATTTTTCTAAGAAAAGATTTCATTTTATTCAATAGGCAAGTCATTTCATACTTTCCTAGATTTTTTGAACTTTCTATTTTTGCCCGACTTAGGTTTCATCTTAATGTTTCCTAGGAGGGAATTTTTCACTTTTTTGGCACTAAGTAAATGTTTGCACGCTTTCTTAGATTTTATTAGATTTTTGCTTTTGGTTCGACTTATTATGTTGCATTGCAAAGCTTTCTAAGAGGGAATTTTTCATTTTAGGTCACTAGATAAACGTTTACACGTTTTTCTAATTTTATTGAATATTCTTATTTTTGGCCGAGTTAGGTTGCTTTACGCTTCCTAATTTTGGTGATTTTTTCTATTCTTTAGGCACTAAGTAAGTATTTTCATGTTTTCTTAGGTTTATTAAATTTTGTTTTTGGTTCGACTTAGATCACGTCTCAAGGCTTCCTAAGAGGGATTTTTCCATTTTAGGTCACTAGATAAACGTTACACGTTTTTCTAGTTTTATTGGATGTTCTTATTTTTGGCCGAGTTAGGTTGCATTATGCTTCCTAATTTTAGTAATTTTTCCTATTCTTCAGGCACTAAGTAAGCATTTTCATGCTTTCTCAGATTTATTGAATGTTCTTATTTTTTGGTCAAATTAAGTTGAGCTTCCTACCACTTAACATGATGGATTTTTTATTTTCTTAGTCAGATTATGCACTCTCTTTTTCTTTAGCTTTTCTTCATTTAGTTATATTATCTGACGATTTTTTTTTTTGCAGGCGGATGAGTATTTACATAGATTCGGGGGCTCTTCCCGGATCCCGGAGTGGTATCTCTCCCTTTAGGGAGTCAAATTCTTGTTGATGGATCCGGGTTTAGCCGATTCATCCTCCTCCTCACGAGTACTCATAATGATCGAGTACTCACAACGGTGCAAGCAGAGAGATGGTGGGACACCACCAATACCTTTCATTTCCTGTCGTTTGAGGCGACCGTGACCTCGCTTGATTTTTCTATGATCACGGGGATCAGGGTGGGGGGTGATCCGATCCCGGTCGATTCTACTGCTGGCTCGTGCCTGGAGGCACTTCTCTAGTGGTTGGGCGTGGTCCCGCCTCACGCTGATTGGGGACACATCCAGTACGCCTGGCTCGTGGAGAGATACATAGGATTCGACTGCACTGATCCCCGCCACTTCGAGTGGGTCGCTCCTGCATTCTTACTTTACTTGTTCGGTGCTTGCTTGTTTACGACCAGGAACAACATCGTTCAGTTGCACTTTCTGGGAGCCATGCATGATCTTCACCGGGTGTCGTCCTTTTGTAAAGACCCGATTTTCTCCAACATGTTAACTTAGGCATAAACTTACCCTAATTGGCTTAACAAGTGTTCCAAACCCTAGAATTCAAACTCCCTAAACCCTAATAGTGTTAAATAAAGGTTCAACACTAAAAATGATCAAGTAAATAGAAACTTAAACTTAGAACTTAATTAAAATTAAGTTA
>JAUTBS010403378.1:0-10046 GCA_032361285.1 Aequorea victoria | reverse complement strand
TCTACATCTCCTAGATCTCGGAAACCACCAAGGAAAAGGAGAAGAAAGAAAAAAAAAGAAAGGAGAAGAAGAAGAAGAAAGAAGAAGAAAGAAGAAAAAGAAAAGAAAAGAGTAGGGATAAAAGCTAAGACATAATACCTTTAATCAAAGAAACACCATGTAAGAATCTTCTAAAATCCCTCATTGCTCTCCCTAATATCACTTTCTATCCTCTAATCCTCTATAAGATAAAAGATGGTGGATGAAAATGGAAGAAGATGAAGATAGGACATGGAAGCTAGAAAATGTGTGAAAATATTGTTCTAGGGAAGTTTGGAATGAACCATAAATGAAGAAAAAATAATCTATAAAATGATTAATAATCTTGTTTTGGACTCATTGTGATATTATGTTGTGTTTGGACATGCTTGTGATGAGTTGAAATGAGAATGCTTGTCGGATGTTGTTTTTGCAAAGAAAGTGTCAAAATAGAATTATTTTTAGGCTATTTCTCTAAGTTTCGTGGGAACCAAACTAAGTCTAAATAAAAATATGTTTATAACATAGGTTATTTGAGATTTCTTGAGAATGTGTGATTTTTGGTTAGGCCCGAAAAGGTATTTTTGAACACCGTTGACAATTTAGAAACTTCTGTGACCGAGAGGCAGAATCAGAGCTCACTTTGAACCCTCATATCTCTCTCTACAAAACTCCCCTTATGATGATCCACATAGTCAGAGATAGATATATAAGTCTAGTTTCACCCACATATTACAGAATATGACTTCATTAAGTAGATGTCGAGTTATGATGATTCTACCAAACAGACCCTTATCTCGACAGCCTCTGTTGTACTAATTTATGGACACCTTTTCGTGTACAACCAGTGTTTGGTACCTTCATGTAAAATGTATATAACCTCTTAATCTAGGTCTCTGTACATTTTCATAATTTTCCAATAAGGTTTGTTATTTGTAAGGTATTTTATAACCACTGTGACAGATTCTGGAATATGCTCTGTTTTCCGAATTTAAGTGTTTAATGTTCTTTTACACTAAGTCTTGTTTGTTTCTCCTTTAAATCTCATCTATGGGTTTAAATGCATGTTTATATCTGGAATGAATGTTATATGGTCTCAATTTATGTTACGGCATTTCTCATGCATGGACTGAGTCTTGGGTAGGGTTGTTCACCGTGTGTCTAGCTTGGTTAGGTTTGGTCCTTGTTGGAATGGTTTTGTTGTCGATAAGTTCACGTGGTTGTTTCTTGGGTGGGTTTCTTTTCCTCGATGTGACCTTGGGATTGTGGTTCCGAGGTGCAGTGTAGTAACATCTCACCTGGTCGTACCCCGTCGCCATAGTGTTGTTTGGTTGTAACCTTGGGATGGTGGTTCTGAGGTGTAGTGAATGACTCCTGACCTGGCTGTACCCCGTCACCATAGTGTTGTTTGGTTGTAACCTTGGGATGGTGGTTCTGAGGTGCAGTGTAGTAACACCTCACCTGGTTGTACCCCGTCGCCATAGTGTCGTTTGGTGCACCGTGTCGTACTTATGGATTTAACAGAGACTCATCACGGACTCAAATGGTAGGTGGTTTCGAGGTTCAGTGAGTAACTCCTGACTTGACCATACCCCGTTAGGTGGTTTCGGGGCGCAATGAGTCAAAACTCTTCGCCTGGCTGTACCCCACCGCCTTTGGTGCATCGATGAGCTAGTTGAGTATGCCACTCTACTATGACTCATTGTGTGACAAGATGGGTCTTTCGGACTGTCTGGGGTTTAAATTGGTAAGTGGGTAAGTGTTCAGGTTTGGGTAGTTGAGTTTTGTGGGATCCTTTCGGCGTAAAGGAGTCCTAGTCGTGAATCAGAGTTTACATCATTGTCGCATACTACATACCATTATATCCTCTTGTATGTATTAAGTATTAGAAATATTGGGTTCGAGAGATTCTTTCTGGACTTCGTAGCTCATGGCGTTTCATGATAGGTCATGAAGAGGAGAATACCATCGAAGAGGCCGTAGAGGAGCATGTGGAGTCGTGGCTCACTTAAATGATCAAAGGTTGAAGACTTTTATTTATTTTTGTAACTCCCTGTAAATTATTTTAGTTGGCATGTAAAATTAAACAGGGTGTGCAATGCGCAAGAACACAAGCTATATTATCTATGTTAAATATTAACTTTTGTGGAATGATTGTCTTAGAATAACCCTAAATACTATATGTATGTCTCTTAGCGAACCAAATTTTCGGGCCGTTACAAAAATAGAACCCTATAAGAGATGGCTAGAACTATGCTAAATGAACACCATCTAGCCAAATATGTTTTGGCTTAAACTGTTAACACAACATGCTATGTATCTAATAAAGTAATTATTAGATCGAAATTGAATAAAACATCATATGAACTATGGCATGGAAGAATACCTAATATCAGTTATTTTCATGTGTTTGGATGTAAATGTTTTATATTAAACACAAAAGATAATCTTGAAAAGTTCGATGCTAAATCGGATGAAGGCATATTTCTAGGATATTCAATAATAACTAAAGCATATAGAGTATTTATCAAGAGAACTCAAGTAGTTGAAGATCTATGCATGTACTTTTTGAAGAAACTAACATTCCTCTATCTGAAAAGAATATTGATGATGAATATATAGATTTGGGAGAAGAAACTGAAAACAAAAAGCTTAAGGATGTAAGCATTGACACTTCTCACCCAAAAAAGGACAATGAGAATGGAGAGCCAAGTCAACCACTAATTAAGACAACTTATAGAAGGTTGGTTAAAGAACGCCCAAAAGATCAAATTATTGGTGAGCCAAACAAAGGGGTAACTACTCGCTCTCTTACTAGAGAAATATGTAACAATTTAACATTCATATCTCAAGTTGAACCTAGGAACTTTTAAGAAGCCGAAAATAATGAATATTGGATAAATGTCATGCAAGAAAAACTAAATCATAGGAACAAAGTGTATTTTTAGAAATAAAAATGATGAAACGGGTAACATAATTAGAAAAAAGTCTAAACTTGTAACCCAAGATTATAATCAAGAGGAGGGTATAGATTATGAGGAAACATGTGCTCCTGTTGCTAGACTAGAAGTCATACGCATGTTATTAGCATTTGCATGCCAAAGAAACTTTACACTATTTTAAATGGATGTTAAAAGTACTTTCTTAAATGGCTATATAAATGAGGAAGTATATGTAAAGCAATCTCCTAGCTTTGAAAATCATAAATATCCAGACCATGTATTTAAATTATCAATAGCTCTATATGGTTTGAAACAACCTCCTAGAGCATGGTATGAAAGGTTAAATGGATTCTCAACTCAAAATGAGTTTTGAAGAGAAAACTTTGATTCCGCACTTTTCATTAAACAAAAAGGGAAAGACATGCTTCAAGTACAAATCTATGTTGATGATATCATTTTTAGAGGTACTAATGAGAGCTTATGCAAAGAGTTTGCTAAGACCATGCAGAAAAAGTTTGAAATGAGCATGATGGGTGAGCTCAACTTCTTACTTGGACTTCAAATCAAGTAAACAAATTATGGAACCTTCATTAATCAAGGCAAGTACCCAAAAGAGTTACTAAAGAGGTTTCAAATGGAGGATGCAAAGCCATGTAAAACTCCTATGAGCACATCAACAAAGATTGACAATGATGAAAAAGAAAAATCAATCGACAATAAAAAGTATTAAGGTATGATTGGTAGCCTTCTATACTTAACTGCTAGTCATCCTAATATAATGTTTAGTGTATACTTATGTGCTAGATATCAATCTAATACAAAAGAATCACACCTAACTGCTGTAAAAAAGAATTCTTAGATATCTTATAAGAACAATTAACTTAGGATTATGATATTCCAAGAACACATCCCTAGAAATACTAAGTTATTCGGATGCCGACTTTGCCGGTTGTAACTTAAACCGTAAAAGCACTAGCGGATTATGCCACTTCCTAAGAAACTCACTAGTTTTGTGATTTTGTAAGAAACAAAATTAAGTAGCCATCTCAACCACCGAAGCTGAATATATAGCCGTGGGAAGTTGTTGCACCCAAGTACTTTATATGAAACCACAATTAGAAGACTTTAATTTAAAATATCATAAGATTCCAATAAAATGTGACAATACAAGTGCTATTAGTCTATCTAAGAATCTCATTCAACATTCTAGGACCAAACACATAGAAATAAGACATCACTTTCTAAGAGATAATGTACAAAAAGAAGATGTTTTGTTAGAATTCATAAGTACGGAACACCAACAAGGATATATATTCACCAAACATTTGAATGAGGAAAGATTTAAATACATAAAAGGTGAATTAGGAATGTTAAACCCATGAAAAACCCAAAAAAATTTAAAAATTTTGTTTTTTCCATTCATGGGTTGACTCACAAGAGTTATGAGTCGACTCAGCATACTGGGTATTCCAAAAATCAATAGTTGGGTCGAATCACATTGGAGTATGAGTCGACTCACACAGTCGTTTTTCCTTCGTTATACCATGACGATGGGTCGACTCACAGAAGACCATGACTCGACTCAACTAGGATTTTTTCTTCGAATCCATTCAAAGCTTATTTGTGTCGACTTACAGCATCCATGAGTTAACTCACAAGATCGGGTACATAAATATGTTTTGAGGCCCCAAAATCATTTTAAAATCAAAATTCCTCCATCTCTCTCGTATGAGTCGATACCTCCGTGTCACCCTTTCCTTCCTCTCTCGACTCAGACCTCTGACAATGGTCACATCACTCCTTCCTCTTCTCTCCTCGATCGTCGCCATCAATAACCTGCAACACCACAACATAATCCCTATTTCACAGCGAAACAAATAAGTCATAGGTCTGCGATTTAGATTTCTTAATCTCTGACTCCCGTCAACTTAGACTGCGATTCTCTTATGGATCCTTCAATTCCTTTCAAGAGAAAAAAGAAACGCCCAGTCGATTAAGGAGAAGGCTCATTCAAGAGAAGGAAGATCAAAAAGGGGAAATCCCCTTCTTCGGCAAATCAACAAGCCTGTCTAGACAATATTATCCAAGCTAAGTATGAAAAATACTTTTTCTCTTAACAAGTCCCTAGCAGAAGGTGCATAGACTTCCCATTCTTTGATAAAATTGGAATGCACTTCAGGGCCGGGTTTATCAAAATGGGTTGGCACTCTTTTTCCACCATTAAGGAACCGGTCTACCCAGACCTTTGCCGCATTACCTACGCCCATATGCACCCAATCGAATGAGATGATGGCCTATTTTTGAGTAGTTGGGTTAGGATTAAAAACATTGTGCTTAGTGATAATCTTGTCAACACGCTACTCAATGCCCCTAATGGAACTCACCTTCTAGACTACCACCAAAAGAGACACAACTATCCTGATGTTCCTATTGAGGACTTTATTTCCTTAATCACTGGCCAAAATGACATTAATCCCGAAAAACTCTTCGAAACCAACCTTCTTCTCCCTGAATACAGACTTTTTCATCATATGGTAAACCATATGATTCTGCCCCAAGCTGGGAAATTCAGAGATGTCACCTTTAACCAACTTTTTGTGATGTGGTGCATCATCCAAAAGGAACCCATTAATATTGGCCATCTTATCCTCTATGTTATGTAGAAAGCTGCCCAAACTAAAAACAACATTCTCCATTACGGCATGCTTTTGACCAAAATCTTTAAATACCTTAAAGTGAACCTTAAGAACACCCTCTGCATTCTCTTTCACCACACTCACACTTACAATAAGTCCACCCTGAAAAGGATGAGACTAGTTGAGGTGGATGGCCAATGGGTCAAACAACCTCAAGACACCAACCCTCAAGCCATTGTCTCATCCTCTCTTCCCTCTAACCAACGTCCAGCTCCATCATCCCATGATCAACCCTCCACCTCTGCTCTTTCCCCATCTTAGTTTAGCATCTCTCCATCTGACCTTGAGGAGATGAAAAACAAAATAAAAATTCTTGTCGATATAAACTTCTTATCTATATAAAATATTGAATGTCTATGAAGCTCAAAATGACAAACTCAAAGAACAACAAACTCAAATGGCGAGTGAGCAACTCCGACTAAACTAAATTGTGAAGGACCTAAACCAAGTAATCGACGGTGCCTGCAAAGTAGGCAACAGCATAGGTCTGCCCTTCCAGCATAGCATAAATGAATTCATGACTGCCACTAAACTCTTGTTTCAAAGTGTACGTTATGAGTAAGATCAAGGTATTACCGGCAAAATCAATGTAGTTCTGCGCAAAATTCATAAGTTTATGGGTTAGGTAGAGGTTCACCTCAAAATTGTCTCTAAAAGGAATGAGAGTGAGCATAGAGAAAACCTTCAAAGAGAAGTTGCTTCTGCCATAGGTATTAACATAGTGGACATCTCTACTCAACAATTCAGAGCTGCCACTGCCACTCAAAATGAGTCTGTCTCAAGAAAAGGAAAGGAAAAGGTGACTGTGAAAGCAAAAAAGAAACGAAAATAGTTCACCCGTGACTCTGCCATTTTTGATGCCTTAGCAAAAGAAGAGAAAAAAGGCAGTGCATCCTATGAAAGAAAGACAAAAGGGAAGAAAGACGCTTCCTAGATGACGAAATTGGGCGACGCATTCTTCTGATCTTTTCTCACTACTTTCCTGT
The DNA here is from genome assembly GCA_032361285.1 of Aequorea victoria. Taxonomy (NCBI): domain Eukaryota; kingdom Metazoa; phylum Cnidaria; class Hydrozoa; order Leptothecata; family Aequoreidae; genus Aequorea; species Aequorea victoria. Next base: position 3,404 of record JAUTBS010403378.1, on the reverse strand, counting down.
GGCTGTATATCTCTTAGAACAAACATTTTTATACTTTTACATTTTCTATATATGTCGATGTTTTAATTCTGATCTCTTTCCTCTTTATGCATATTTTCATTTTTTTTACTAAGGGGGAGAAAAACAAGGTACATAACCAAGTTTACCTTTTTGAGATGACAAAGGGTGAGAAAGATGAGAAAACTAGATTTAAAAGATGAGAACGATAAGAAAGGGGCGATTGTTAGCCCCAATGTTTAACAAATTAATTTATTGATTTTAATGATAACAAACAAACCTTTTAGAAAGTTAGAAAATAAATGTTTTATAAACCCGAAGTTTTACGAAAAATATATAAATGATTTAAATGATTTCAAACACTGTATTAACAAGTTAAACATGATATATCCTTTAATTATAGTTATTGATTATCTCTTGTCATATATTCTTCAATTAATCGTCAAAATGTTTTATATGATTATTTAATAGGTTAACACCCATAATTGGGATTGACCTTGTATTTGACAATGTTTGAAGTGATTTATGGTATTAAAACAAGTGTTCAAATGATTATAACATCATTAGAACCTTTCCCAAATAAAGCCTTATCACAGAAAAGAAAATAGAGTCTTTTTCAAATCCATGACTCGACCGACATCCCTAAATGAGTCGACCCAAACACAAAATCTCTCTGTATCTCTAACAGGCGTAGCCATGAGTTGACCCAATCTTCCCATGAGTCGACTCATTCACTTTAATTCTTTGAATCTCTCTCAAGCATAGCTATGAGTCAACCCACTTTCATCATGAGTTGACCCAAGTCCAAAAGTATGTGTTGTCCCAAAAATCAACCCAAAGGGGGGGTGAATGGGTTATTTGGCAAACTTAAAATATTTTTCGAAAACTCTTTAAAAAGCTGAAGGTGAATACATAAGAAATAAAAAGTACTGAAAGTAAAGAGTCTAAGGGAGAAGAAGATACAACCGATTTATAGTGGTTCGGTCCTTATGACCTACGTCCACCCCCCAAGCATCTTGGGAGTTATAATCCACTAAATTGGATTCTTTAATTAGGTGAATCGAAATCTCTTTACAAACGAATTTTCCAAATGGTGAATCAAAACCACTTACGGATTCTTCAAAGGGTGAATCGAAACCTCATTCTCTTATGGCAAAGAGTAGCCGAGAAGTAGTAGAGGATGTTGTAGAGCGTTTTCTCCTTTATGAGATGGTTACAACAATAATAGCTCACTTACAATCAATGTTCTCTCACTCTCAAATAAATTTTATAATGAATGAGGTGAGGAATAATAGAAGATAATAAAAACAGAGTATTGAATATTCAGAGGAATGTTTTCTGATTGTTCAGCTCAACAAATAAATGTGTAATATCTTCTTCTTTTTTTGATTATTCAAACTTCAATCCTTATATAGTTGGAGAAGATAGAGAGCCGTTGGAGGCATTTAATAGCGCATTAAATGCTAAAAATTAGCCGTTGAAGCGCTTCAGCGATTTGAAATTCTGCGCCAGTGTCGACGCAAAGGTGTCCTGGTGTCGACACATTTTCTTTTAGTAGCTGAGGGGTCGACCAAAGTGTCTTAGGTGTCGACACTTCCTTATGTATCTCCGAAATCAGAAAGTTAGACCTCACTGGAATGATCAAAGGGTCGACACCTGCTTTAGTGGGTGTCGACACTTGTTATGTGGAACTTTGGTGTCGACTCATTCAATGAGGTGTTGACACTTCCTTCATATTTTTGTATTCTAGATATATCGGTGCTTACTGGAAAGGCTTGGAGGTCGATACTTACTAGAAAGGTGTTGACTCAACTTGTGACCGTAAGCAAACTGGCTTCAAATGAACTCTGTGTCGACTCATATTATGTTGGTGTCGACTCAAATCACATTGAATCAAAGATTTTCAAAGTCTTGAAATTGTTATGAAGGCTCATAAACGACTGATATATGGGGTATCATTTAGCTCGATTTTAGTACCTTTAAATCCTAAAAAATATTATCTTATGCACAACAAACATTAGTAAAGATCAAATCAATTGTTGTTATATGTCAAAATTAAAGATAAGACTTGATTAAATAACCCTTAGGCTAACAACGTAGTTCTCAATGACCTCTCAATATGTTATTGTATGAAAGGAGGCCATTGAGTCTAAAATCCAAGGGTCAATGAGACTGTCTACTGGTAGAAGTAAAGCACCATGTACGTCTTCAGTAACAGAAATGCAGTCTCGTTATCATTTTTCTTTTTCAGATCCCTACAATCTTTCTTAAAGTGGCCAGTTTTGCTACAGTTCCAGCATTTCATTTTCTTCGTTCTTGATTCACATCTACCTTTCCTGGACTTAGATATGTTCTGGTTAGAATTTCTATTCGACCCTCTTCCTCTAGTCTGAGTATTCAGAGAAGAATCTGAACTGTAAGTTTCACCCGAATCTCTCCGACGAACTTTCTCGCTCAGAATTAAATCTCTAATATCATCAAACTTCAATTTATTTTTGTCGCAGATTTATTAACAGCCGTTCTCATGGCTTCCCAACTATTAGGTAATGAGGCTAAAATAATCAAAGTATGTATTTCATCCTCAAAATTAATTTCAACATATAACAACTGATTTATAATGGTATTGAAATTATTTAGGTGTTTTGCTACTGGTGTGTACCTTCTTCCATCTTTAGAATAAAAACTTTTTCATAAAATTTACTTTGTTGTTAGCAGATGGTTTTTTATACATACTTGACAAAGCTGTCATCAGTCCCGCTGTGGTTTTTTCCTTCACCACATTTTCGGCGACTGATCTGGACAGGGTCAGTTGAATGACATTGACCACTTGCGCACTTGTCAAGAAGATTCCATTTCTCGTCCTTCATTCCTTCAGATTTCGTATCCAAAAGAAGAAGTTGTAACCTTCTTCCGTATAAATAATTCTCGATCTGCATCTTTCAAAATCTATAATTCATGCCGTCGAATTTTTCGATCCCAGTCAATTTTCCTTCGTCTTCTGTCATTCCTTCCACTCAAATCAAGTGGCTATGATACCAGTTGTTATGGCAAAAGACCCCGAATTTGACTATAGATAACAAATAAGAACAATCAAAACACACACGCAATCACACAATGACACAAGATTTACATGGTTCACCCAAATACAGACTACGTCCACGGGAGTTGTGGCGATTTCACTATGAAAGAGGAAAAAGAAGGATTACAGTGATGGCTCACTATCTTTTTCTATTTTTCACACTCTACATATCACTCCCATAACATATATATATATATAGATGAAACAAAATTGTTACATCTTTCATCTTGAAGGGTTGCAATAATGCTACTATTAACTCCAAGTAGAGTTAGAGGTTTAAGTGCTATTTGAATTAAGCCAATATGTAAATATTGATACTTAATTAAAT
>JAUTBS010403367.1:0-10046 GCA_032361285.1 Aequorea victoria | reverse complement strand
GAAAGCACCTCCATGGCCATAACAAAAAGATAGGGAGATAAGGGATCCCCCTGCCTTAAACCAGAGCGACCTTTAAAAAACCCATTAAGCTCACCATTAATGCTAACAGAGTAGCTAGGGGTCGTAATACACTCTCTTATCCACCCAATAACCCTCTGAGGGAAACCCATGCAATTAAGGACCTCCAACATGAAATCCCATCTGACATTATCATAAGCCTTCATAATATCCACTTTCATGGCACATCTGGCACCATGACAGGACTTATGATAATCACGTAAGAGCTCCTGAGAGAGGAAGATATTGTCCGCAATACGACGCCCTTTAACAAAGGCGGCTTGGGATGGGCTAATAATATCGCTCAGGACCTTCTTAATACGGTTAGCAATGATCTTAGAAATACACTTGTAGAGAGTGTTACAACACGAAATAGGCCGGAACTCCTCAACGGAGGATGGGTTAGGCACTTTAGGAATTAAGGCTATAATGGTGGTATTAGCTTCCTTAAGCATGTGGCCATACTTAAAGAAATGACGAATAGCTGCAATAACATCCATCCCCACTATAGACCAAGCACTCTTAAAGAAACCCACCGAGAACCCATCCGGCCCAGGAGCCTTATTGGATTTCATAGACCAAAAGGTTTCTTTAATCTCCGCATCAGAGACATCAATCTCTAAATCATTGGCCTGAACACCATTAAGCCTCTTCTGGATAAAATCCTGCAAGGGGATAACCTGACCGCAGACAGGAGGGGACTTACCTAGAAGAGACTGATAATAATCAACGATATGGCTTGTAATGGCAGTTCGATCCTCAGATCTGGAACCGTCATTTAAAACTAAGGAGGAAATGCGAGATCTATTCCGCTGGTAATTGATAGAGCGGAAGAAGAACTTAGAATTCTGGTCTCCTAAGTTAAGCCATTGAATCCTGGACTTTTGTCTGTAGAAGCTTTCCTCAGCTTTACTCATCTCAAGGAAGGATTTGTACGCCTCCTTCTGTCTACTCAAAAGGGAGTGGTTGGACGGGTCGCGGTCCAAATCCCCTTGTAGCCCTTCCAGGATGGATCTTTGGTGAGCGACCCGATTATCTAAGTCACCAAAATTTCTACGATTCCATTTTTTCAATTCAGCTTTAAGAAGTCTCAACTTCTTACAGACGGCAAACATCGGAGAGCCCTCAACATGAGTATTCCAAATACCCGCCACCAAAGGGAGGAAGCCTTCATGGTCAGCCCAGAAGTCAAAAAACTTAAACGGCTTCCGAGCCTTGTAAGATTCAAAATGTAAAGAGATCTGGATAGGGGAGTGATCAGAAATACCAGGGGCTAAAAAAATAGCACTAGTATTCGAGAAAGAAGCTAACCAGGCCTCATTTACAAGGGCACGATCAATTTTTGACTTAATAAAATCATGCCCAGCTTGATTATTAGCCCACGTGAATTGAAAACCACTGTAATTCAGGTCATCAAGGTCCGATCTATACAAACAATTGTTAAGATCATCCATATGGGGTGGCCAGTAGGATTTACCTCCAAACCGCTCAAAGGGAAATCTAACCGCGTTAAAATCTCCAATGAGAAGCCAAGGGGAGGAAGTCAAAGAAGAAGAGAGGGATTCAATCAGCGACCACAACCCCTCTCTGTCCTTATACTTACTCTGGCCATAGACAAAAGTAACAAAGGCCGACAACTTAGACTCCAAAAAAGTGATCCTGGAATGAATATATTGATCCCCTGTCATAAGGACATCAATGTTGACCCTGGAGGGATCCCAACACACCCAAACACGACCCAAACGGGAGTGATCATAATTATGTACATACTCCCAATCTTGGAAGACACTATTAAAAACCTGATTAGATTTAGCCAGACTAACTCTAGTCTCGTTAAGAGCAACAACCCAAGGTTTGTGGATCTTAACAAAAGACTTCAATTCTTTCTGCTTAATTTTATCATTTAAACCTCTAACATTCCATGAGATAATACAAGGCATAGGAAAGAGAGAGGGGATCAGGTATACCTGGATTTCCTGCGAGACCGACTAGAGGTCCCTTTACTTTTGCCCTTACCTTTGGTGCTGTATTTAGGAGTGATCTTCACAGCATGTTCAGAAGATTGAAAATCGTCATAACCTTTAGGGGAAGAGCTCCCAGCAGAATCAGAGGGAACCTCCTCAACCTGAGGACAGTCCACCATGCCCGAACCCGTACCACTACCAAGAACATTTGCCAGGGGCGGATGACCATCTTCACCTTCAGAGGCAAGCCCTACAAAAGAATCCTCTTTAGCAGGGGCGGAAGGAGCAGATGGAGCCTCCACAACCCTAGAGACTGAGGGGATTTTTGTTTCAACTTGCTGGAAAGGCTCAGCCTCATGTTTCTTAGCTTTGCCGTTGCCCACCAAGACCCAATCTTCAACTTGAGTCTCAGGGATATTTGCTGCTGTAGTAACTGGTATTTTTGCCAAGTGACATTTGTCAGAAGCATGACCAAAAACACCACACTGCTTGCACGAATGAGGCATTCCTTGGTATTCCACTAACACTTCAACCACTTCCCCCTCACAGTACACCGAAATGGACTTAGGAAGCTCAGATTTTGCATCAATCTCAATACACACCCTAGCATATGAAATACGCTTTTTGGAATCAGTGGCTCTATCTAAGTGGAGCGGAACACCAATAGCACTAGCAACTCTGCTAAGGCATGCAGCGTTCCAGAACTCTAAAGGCAGATTATGTAATTTAACCCACACCGGGATAACAGAGACGGAATCCTTGGATAAAGCAAGCATCCTTTTCCATTTCCGTAAAATAAGAAGCCGACCCGAAAAGTGCCAAGGACCTTTTTCCATTATAGCATTCATGGCCTGCTCATTCTCAAATTTAAAGAAATAGAAGCCTTTTTCATTAGCAATGACATCACACAGACCAGCATTATCCCATAACTTCTGAGCCGTAGCGCGAAGTAGTGGGAAGGGCATATTTCCATCCAAGAAATAGCCAACAAGACAATTTTCCCATTCATTCACATCAACTAGCTCCCTGTCAATAACCACCAACGGGGGAGCCTCCTTATCAGCCAGAGGAATATAATCTAACTTAATAGACGACTGGCTCTTATCCGTGAGTAAAGATGCCCAAGTCTTCCCCTTACTCCTAACCCCTTGAGTCACCTTACTATCCATACGCTTTGCCTTAACCTCATCCTCCTCGCTATGAGACTCGTGAGAGGAGTCCCTTACCTTCTTAACCTGTCTAGCTGCAAATCTACCTCTGCTTGCATAACTAACACGACCCCTACCAGAGGTAGACAGATTAGGTCTCAACATACCCCTAGGCAACAAACCAGAGTTATCTCTGTGATAGGCATGAGCATCCACAACGGGAGCCACCATAGTTTCTTCCTGAGCCTTCCCTTTTAACCTATAAAGTTCATCAGAGAGTCTTTGAGCTTTCCCTTCAGCGATATCAAGATCATACCTTGCTGCTTTCAGCAGGAGAGAGTTAGTATCAACATCATGGCAATTATCAGAATCTTCTGAAGCTTTTTCTTCCTCAGCCGCCAGCTTAGGAGAAAGATTCACAGGGTTAATGTCAGCATTTTGGTTGATCGCCCCTTTAAAACTGTCAATAGAAGCCCTAACCGCTCCATACAAATGGTCGAACTCCACATTAGGGCTAACATGGGTCCCCAACCTCTGAGCCTCCTCTTCGAGGACCTGTTCCAGATGGGCCTGCGCCAATTTGACCCTTCCAATCGCAATTTCATTCATCGAACTTTCATTGACCATTCTCGAAGGAGAAGAAGCCATAGCCATAGGGGAGACGAAGGCCTTCGGGACAGCATTATCAACCTTCGGGGGAGAGACCATCTGCGGAGAAACAGAGGGTTGGCCACCGCAATTCTTTTTAGCCCTAGCTTTCTTGAGTATTTCCACGGAATCCGATAGGAGAGCAAAATCAGGCCCTAAACCATGATCGCTCAGAGGATCTGAGTCAACACCAGCCATATCCTCACGGATATTAGACATCGCACAACAAAGAAAAGAGAATCAAGATGAATTAGGTAGCCGTGAACAGAGTAAGGAGAAATCGCCCAAGACTCGCATAGAAATCACCTTCAGAGCACATCTCTCTAACGGCTCTTTTTTGTCGACCTTTAAATTTTAAAATGTTCATTCATTTTTGTGATTGTTAACACGTATTAAATAATATAGTGTGTACATTTTATATTCGGGTACATAGGCCTTAGTCCCGATGTCTTTTAACCGAGAATTGTGGGATCCACACGTGTGGTTAGTACCTAAGAAATTATTTTGGGATTGCTTTTAATTTATAATATAAAGTATAGGAGAGTAATTTTGATTAAATTATATGTATAAGCTAGCTATATATATATATATCTGATGTATCAAATGGTGCCACTGGAATAGTACCAAGGACGTGCAGAAGGCCTCCCAAGGACGTGCCGTGCGTGAGGAAGAAGCTTCGGAAATGCTTGAAACTTTACTCATCTTTTGGGATACACGGTAGGTTTCTCTCGCTCATCCCTTCCTATTTTGTTCATCTTATCTTATCTTTCCTTTCAAACTTTTTTTTTAATCGGTAAAAGAGGAGAAAGAGGCCGTTGGTCTCGTTCTCCCCGAATATTTTTTTTTCTTTATTTTATTACCGTCCAAGTATTTTTTTTAATAGTATGTTAGTTTTCTTTTCTTTTTAGTCATTTAGCTTCTAAAATACCTAAAATGCTTTCTTTTTATTTTATTCTTCGTATAAAAACACATACACGCGAGCACACTATTTTTATTAAAAATAGTAGCCCCTTTTGGACCTCTCGGTGTCGAGCTCACTCTTCCATAGTGACGCGCGCCACTTTCAAAGAGTCCTTAAGTGGCGCACGCCATGTCCAGATGGCGCGCGCCAGGTTATGAGGTGGCGTGCACCCCTCTACTGAAAATCAGTTACTTTCCAGTAGCCTTTTAGTAACTTATTCTGCCTATTTATTCTATCTTTTGGAATTTCTGTTGAAATACCATATTTTGTGTTTCTTTCTATTATAAAAACACTTGCACACAAAGAGTACGCTATTTTCTCAAAACAGTAGCCACTTTTTGGGTCTCTAGATGATGAGCTCATTTTTTATAGTGACGCGCACCAGCTCCAGAGGGCCTAAAAGTGGCGCACGCTGTAGACAGATGGCGCGCGCCAGGTTAGGAGGTGGCGTGCGCAATCTCTATTTAAAACCAATGGCTTCAGTAGCTTTTTCAGCATTTTTTAGTCTTTAACAATATGTTTTATATGTATCAACTGCATTGATATGCTGCCATCTCCCATTTGACATGCCTTTACGTGTAAGCATGCGTAGAAAACCTTAGTTTTAGGTTAGGTTTTGCTTCACTGTTTGTTTTTTAATATTCTCTCTTCAACTCCCTTTCTGTATGTATTGCTTTTGATAAGTTTAAGACAAGAACAAATAAAACGGTTAAGTAGAGGCCGGTCCTCAAATCGGGCGAGAGGGGTGCCTAACACCTTCACCTTTCGTACCCTAGCTCCCGAACCATTTTCTCTGGTAAGGACGGACTAGTTCCCTTGAAAGTTTTTGATTTCTTGGTTTATCTAAAAATCAAGTGGCGACTCCAATTGTGCGGCCCTTTAACACAGACGCATTTGGGGGAAAACTCCTGTTTCCTTCTTCTCTTGGTTTGTTCCATGATTAGTATATGATATGGAACGGGGAAAGAAAAAAAGGGTGGGTTCTCACAATGGCGACTGCACTGGGGATTCTTTTTAAAAGTGAGCCAAACTTGAAAAACGTTTCAACTATTCTTTTCTTAAATTTATCATTAGTATTAGCATTGCATGCATGGTTTTTCTTCTCCTTTCTTCCCCTTTTCATTGGATACTTTTCAAAATAAAAGAAGAAAATGAGAAAATAAAATAAGACAAATGCTTACTTAACCTTCACTTCGGTAGTTTACTGTATCTTTGCTATGTGGGGGAAGTAGGTAAACCTTCTAGCCGTATGCCCCTTTGGATAAAGGCAAAAATTGTTATTGCGTACTGTTTGACCTGGCCAGGTACTACTTTGTCGGGGAGGTATATTCTTGATTCATATTCAAAAGGTACCCCGATTATTGGACTACCAAGCCTTTTCATGTGCATTTAGTCAGTTTAGAACTTTCCTATTAGGATAAATACCCTTATAGGTAATGTGTTTTTATTTCATGTTTGCCTTTGATTGATTAGAGTAGATGTTTTCTTTCTTCCAAGCCGGGTTTCATCACTCGAGTCTCGTTTTCTCTTTCCTGGGGCCCTCCATGGATTTTCACGTGTTTGACGTCGTTAGGCCATTGCCTAACCTCTGTCGTTTTTTTTGTTGAGTCGGGTTTCATCACCGAGTCTCATTTTCTCTTTCCGAGGACCCTCTGTGGGTTTTCCCGTGTTTAACGCCGGTAGGCCGTTGCCTGACCTCTGTCATTTTTTTGTTGAGTCGGATTTCATCACCTGAGTCTCATTTCTCTTTCCCGGGACCCTCCGTAGGTTTTTCCACGTTTGACACTATTAGGTCGTTGCCTAACCTCTGTCATTTTTTTGTTGAGACGGGTTTCATCACCCTAGTTTCGTTTTCTTTTTCTCGAGACCCTCTGTGGGTTGTCCCATGTGTGACGCTGTTAGTCCGTTGCCTGGCTTCCGTCGTTTTCTTTTTGAGCCGGGTTTCATCACCCAAATCTCATTTTCTCTTTCCCGGGACCCTTAGTAGGTTTTTCCATGTTTGATGCCGATAGGCCGTTACCTAACCCCTTTGTCATTTCTTTGAGCCAGGCTTCATCAACCCGTACCTCCTTCTGAGATCTCCCGAGGATGTCTTGAACCCTTGAGTCGTTAGGCTTTAGACTCGACTTCTCTCTTTTGTGTTTAGGACTGGACCTCATCTGCCCGTACCTTGTTCTTTTTGTTTTGGGACCCCTTCTGGGTTGTCCTGAACCTTTGCGGACGTTGGGCTGTTAGCCCAATCTCTTAGTCGTTGGCCCGAGATGTAGTCAAATTTTTGGTTAGGTCCCGTGCCTTTCCCCTTTGTGTTCAGTTCGCCTGGAATTTCCTGAGTTCTGAGTTCCTTCGCCATCGAGCCATGGCTTGATGTTTCCCGATGATAGTCCTCCATTTTTCGTCTTCTTAAGGAGGAAAAACTGATAGTGTAAGTTGGTCTTTGTCACCACATCTCCCTTACTGTGTAAGTTGGTCTTTATCACCACATCCCCCTTTTATCAAGTCAGTTATGTCAAGGTATAAGTCGGCTTTGTCCCACATCCTTCGCCACTTGAGCTCCGGCTCATCGGCTAAGTCGGTATCATCCCGCAACACAACCTCTCTTGCCGCACGAGCTCATCCTCGTCTGAAAAGGTCACGTTTCGTCTTCCCTCCCTTTTTCTTTTTAACCGTAGAGATTTAGAGTCTCGACGGTAGTCGGTATCATCCTACAACCTTTTTTTGTTTCCATGGTCGTAGAGAGATAAGTCTCGATGAAAATCCGCACTGCAAAGCCCGCACCCTTCCAGCTGCTTGGCAAAAAGTTTTTTTCTCTTTGGTTACTCTTTCGAAGCTTTCCCTTTTTTTCTAACCATAGAGATTCAGAGTCTCGACGGAAAGCTGGGGCTTCCCACAACCTTTCTTTTGTTTTATTCGTAGAGAGCTAAGTCTCGACGGAAGCCGGGCTCCTCTCGCAAACTATTTTTTGTTGGCCGTAGAGATTTAAAGTCTCGACGGATAGGCCAGTATCGTCCCGTGCCTATATTTTTCCTTTTTTCTTTGCCCGTAGAGACTCAGCCTTCTGAGACTTGATGGAGAGGGCAAGTCAGTATCGTCCTGCACCCTCAATTTTTTGTCTGCCGTCTGAGATTTAGAATCTCAGAGGACAAGTCGGGCTCCTCTCACAAGATCTTTTTCCTTTGGTCGTAGAGATATGTCTTGACGGATAGGCCGGTATCGTCCTGTGCCCATATTTTTCTTTTTTTCTTCGCCCGTACAGACTTGGCCTTCTAAGACTCAATGGAGAGGGCAAGTCAGTATCGTCCCTCACCCTCAGTTTCTCGTTTTCCATTTTGAGATTCAGGGTCTCAAACAGACAAGCCGGGCTCCTCTCGCAAAATCTTTTTTTTCTTTGGCCGTAGAGATACGCCTCGATGGATAGGCCGGTATCGTCCCGTGCCCGTATTTTTTCTTTTTTCTTCGCCCGTAGAGACTTAGCCTTCTGAGGCTCAATGGAGAGGACAAGTTGGTATCGTCCCACACCCTCAGATCTTTTCATATGCCGTTTGAGATTCAGAGTCTCAACAGAAAGTTGGGCCTCGCCTGCACCTTCTTTGTACCATATTCGGGATCTTCACGAATCCCGAGGCATTGAGGCAGTTCTGATGCTTTTCTAAGCCGGGTTTTTCCCACAACCCCTTCTTAGGTCTAGAGATCCAGCATCTCCGTGTAATTTTTGTTTTTAAGCCGGGTTCTAACACCCGTCCCCTTTGTTTCTCTCGCTCAAAATTTTCCAAAGAAATTTTGAGTTCCTTTATCGTCGAGCTGTCAAGCCGAGGCTCAACGATTCTTTTTTGTTTCAAGCCGGGTATCATCACCCGCAACCTTTTTTGTTCTTTTTCAGGGTTCTTGCGCACTTCTTCGTCGGGTCTTTACTACCCATCTTGTGCCTCGCTTTTTAGCATTATTGTTCTATTTCGTTCTTCTCATATGACCATCTAAAGTTGTAGTGTCTTATGAGCTGAATTGTTTCCCGTCTCTTCTTCTATCTATTAGGGTATCATTGCTTCTTCAAGCTCTGTTGTTACGCCCACCTGGATTCGGTTACCAAGCGGAAGACTCAAAAGATCAGACTCTAATCCGAGAAATACAATGGAAGGAGATGGTGATACAAATGCTGCATTGATATGAACTCTGTCGGAGATGCAGGGAGCTCTAAAAGGCATGACTCTCACGCCCCAGGAACAGACCAAGGCCTAGGTTCAATGTCAAGATGAGATCCGTGCCCTACAACTGAATCAGGTTTCGAGAAATCCATGGGACAAAGTAGTCAATAACCAACTTTGGGAGGATGAACAGTACGGAATAGATCCCCCGGGAAATAGACCCGCTGCTGTTATCTTCCATGATGTTCATCCAGCTGCTAATGTTGCTCTACCAACTGCTGCTACTGCTACTGCTATAATAGACCCAACCTTAGCCCTGGAAGCTTTACTGTCTGATAAGATAGACAGGTTAGAAAAGGTGTTGAGAGGAGGCGACGAATACATGCATGACGTTAAGGGACTCTATCTGTTTACTGATGCCAAACTGCCCGAGAAATTCAAGATGCCAAACATGAAAAAATTTAACAGTACCGGAGATCCAAGGATTCACCTACGGATGTATGTCGGTACCCTATCTCCCATGGGCATCAACGATCAGCTGAAAGCATAACACTTCCACCGGTCCCTCTCAAGTGCTGCTCAACGTTGGTTTCTAACCTTAGAAACCACCCGAACCAGAACTTAGGAGGACATTGGTGCTGCATTTTTCGGGCAATATAATTACAATCTCTAGCTGGACGTAACCATAAGGGAGCTAGAGACCACCAAGCAGAACCCCCGAGAAGCTTTTGTTGACTTCTTAACCCGCTGGAGGAGTAAAACAGCCCAAATGACGGACTGGCCTACAGAGAATGAACAGGTGTGGACGGTGGTAAAGAAGTTGCAACCCCAGTTTAGAAAGTACCTCATCACTCAGCCGTTTATGACTTTTGAGCAACTGTTTCATGCAGGAATCCAAATTGAGCATGCCCTCCAGTTGGGAGAAATTGAGAGAACATAGGTCAGAATAGAGGTAGGTACAAGTCAGTAAAGAACCCAGAAGCCTTATCTGATAAGGACATCAAGGCTTCCAAGGCTCATGGTCTGATTCATGTTCCAATTGGTTCGGTGACGAGAGCTCGAGCTAAGAGATTCAAAGAAGAGCTGAATAAATTAGTCTGGAGACTTCTAAAACAAGAAGAAAGTATGT
>JAUTBS010403356.1:0-10048 GCA_032361285.1 Aequorea victoria | reverse complement strand
TAACAACTCAATGGTGTTGTTCAAGTCCATAATTTCGTTCTCTATTTTTTCCACTTTCTCAACCAGATCACATCATTCATTGATTGTTTCATTTAACACGTTCAATTTCTCATTTTGTCTGGAGACCTCATACTGAAGATCAGTTACTGATGTTGTTTTCTTCACAACTTCACGCTTAAGTCCTTCATTTTCTTGTTGTAGAATGCCAATTTAATTTTTCTATTCATCATTTTTTTGAAAGAGTTCTGCTTTCAGCGCCTCATTACTTTTTTGTGTGACCTATTGTCTCACCTCTGCCACTGCTCCTATGTCATACCCTAAGATATTAATTGTGTTGCACAGTTGGTTCAACAAATCATGTTCTTTCTCAGTTAAACCTTCTGAAATTGGATCGGTTGCTTCATGTTCACCAACCAATTCTACCTTTTTCTCATTTGCTTTCTTTCTTGTTTTCTTCTATCATTTCATCAACCTTATCATGAATGTCCACACTGTTGTTGTTTTGGTCTGATCCAGCGAGTGATCCACGTTTAAGCCGCTCATCCTCCTCCTCATCGTTATGCTCTGCTGTTGATGCCTGCACCACTTTTCTCATATTTTTATCTTTATTTTTTGTAACAATTGTCATAATTTTCAACTTCTCATAGATGGTTGGCTCTAACTGACGACAACTCACCTGCACAAGGGATATACATGCTCATGCAGAATAGGTATTGTTAATGAGAAAATATGAATAATGGTCTTAGAAAAAATAAGAATTTTGGTCTATAGAAAAATAAGAATTTTGGTCTTTTCAAAAAATATAAATTTTAGTATTGACAGAAATGAGAATTGTAGTTTACCCAAAAATGAAAATTTTGGTATATTGGAAAATTAGAATCTTGGTTTTGACAGAAATGAGATATTTGATCTTGACAGAAATGAAAATTTTGTACAAGCAAAACATAAGAATTTTGATCTTGATAGAAATAAAAATTTTGATCTATGCAAAATGAGAATTTTGGTGTTAGAAAAAATGAGAAGTTTGGTCTATGGGAAAAATGAGAATTTTAGTATACCCAAATACGAAAATTTTGGTATTGACAGAAATGAGAATTTTGGTATATTGAAAAATAAGAATTTTAGTATTAAAAAAAATGAGAATTTTGTACAAGGTTTGAGTATTGTTACCTTATTATTTTTCATATTGTTCAGTGAGAGTTCTCTTGCCTGTGATTTTATTTTCGGCAGATCCCATTTGAGTAATCTTGAGAATGCATCAGGGATATCAGGATCAACAATAGATGGGTGCTTACAAAACTAGTACTGAATTATCATGTATAGTGTATTAGACATTATTTATTCATATTTTGTGTGTAACTGAATTAAAATAATTGAAAAATTCTTATTAATATGAGTACATTGATGTACTTACCAACAGTGTCACGACACATCCTGTAACTTTGTGTGGCGTATGGTAGTTGTTTCTTAACGACGTCATCAAAGCATTGTGTATTACTTCAGCCCAATCGTATCTGGCGATAACACGTAGACCTTCCATATAATCAAAATATGAAAATCCAATGGTTGTTCAAATTGTTGAGAAAAAGAGAATGCGAGACATAGATACATGCACAAGATTCTTGCGATATCCTCTACATCTTCTTGGGAGTCACTCTTGACCAAGACATCAAGTAGACTCTTCATGATTGGCGCAGTCAATCAACCGCTTATTATAGATTTACGACGTATGAATGTTGTTTTCTCCTTATTGTCGTATTACAAATTCATTTGTTTGTCTTCATACGAAATACCAAAGATCAACTTGATTTCTTGTGTTGTTAAAGAAACTATTTTCTCACCCATGATGAAGCAATCAATGTTTAGATCGTACGTCTTTATAATATTAACAACAACAGTATCGTACTTCCTGCACTTTTGGGTAGACAACCTTTTTCTCATGATGCAATTAAACAGATTCCAGAATAGTGTCTTCTTCAGTGCATTGACATGTTCAGACCATAGTTGTATGCTACCAAAAAGCTTGATTATGCCACCCAAGTTGAACCTATATGATGTGTAGGTGTTTTTCCCTTTTGACGGGGTGTCCTTTTTTGCTTTAACTACTTTTATGCACAATTTCTTGGTAGTAGTAATTTCTATTGAAGTTGTTTTTCGTTTTTTTATCTTTTGAATTTTCTGGAGACATGATCTCCTTAATTATTGACCCTTGCTTTTCAGCGTTTAATGGTGCTGTCAACAACAATCTTCTATTGTCGTATATATTGTACTTAGTACCCACTGCAAAATGAGAATTTTATTCTTAGCCCATGAGAACCTAGTTGTTATCGTACTTAGTAGCTATTGCAGAATGAGTATTTTGCAAAACTAAATCCAACAGAATTTTAGTAACCTAAAGTGCAAAATGAGTATTTTTGTTATATACCAAAATGAGAATTTATTCTGCAAATAAGAATTTTGGTATAGTGGGAAAATGAGAATTTTAGTATAGTCGACAAATTTTGTTCTTCACAAAATTCTCATTATTAGTAATCTTTTTTATTCTTTCAAGATCAAAATTTTTATTTTGGCCACTAGACTAAAATTCTCACTTTGGTTACTAAGCCAAAATTAATACTCAATATGTGAAAATGAGAATTTGGGTCTTGACCAAAATGAGAATTTTAGTCTTCATAAATTCTAATTATTATTGATAGGCATTATGATTTTTTCAAGATCAAAATTCTCATTTTGCCCACTACACTAAAATTCTCACTTTGGTCTAGACCAAAATTCTCATTTTGGTACGTGTAAATAAGAATTTTGGTCTAGACCAAAATGAGATTTTTGGTCTAAGCTGAAATGAAAATATTGATCTTCATAAACTCTAATTATTATTGGTAGACATTCAATTTTTTTTTCAAGACCAAAGTTCTTATTTTGTCCACTAAATCAAAATTCTCACTTTGGCCTAGACCGAAATGATAATTTTGATATAGACCAAAATGAGAATTTTGGTCTTCACAATTCTCACTTTGGTCTAGACCAAAATTTGCATTTTGGTCTAAATCAAAATTCTTATTTTATTTAGACCAAGTGAATCTCATTTCTGTCTAAAGCAGAATGAGAATAGTTACAGGTACAACCTTATTTTGTTATAAAAAAAAAGAGATTTGATGATTTGTTGTAATGTTTAACACAAAATTAGGGTTCTAAATCAACTCACCAAATCACAATCAGGAATGAAATCACGAATATGAATAAATAAAATGACAACCACGAATTGAAATCACGAATCACGAATACGAATAAGTTACTATAGGGTTCCAAATTACGTTTTGGAATAAAAAGAATGAAAATAATGAGAATTTATTTTTGGAAGAATCGATAGTTGTCAAACGTTGTCGAATAGAATGAATGAGAAAAAAGTAATTTTTTTTTCACCTTCATCGCTTTTAAAATCGATGATTTTTTTTTTTTTCGCAGATGATTTTGTTCTGTAATTTTCTTTCGTATTTTTCGCAGATTGTGATCCCTTTTCCTGTTTTTGCACTTTCGGAGATCGTGCTTGTAGTATCGTTGTTGACAAGTTTTGTATGATAACGTTTCGTGCGAAAAGTAAATTATATTGAGAGTATTTTCAGAAATTATTTTTTTATTGGAATCTAATGGGTTAATTGTTTAGAAATTATCTTTATTGATAAACAACTACTCAAAATAGAATTCCTGATCAAATTTTTCTTAAAAAAATATCACATAAATAAAACGAATAGTGTTGAAATAACCATATTATATAAGGTGAATGTTTGGTAATCCTAGAAATAAAAAATAAAAAATTTGTAAAATGATAAAAGTCGCACTAATTGGAAATAAATTTTTTGAAAAATACAATAGATTTAAACAAATACTATACAGATTAAATAATTCATATAATTAATACTAATTAATTGAGACTCAAAAGTCAAAACGTAGTTTGATTTGATTTATCCCTCGGTCCTCTTTTTCCCATTACACTTTCTAGACAATTCCATTGGGAGCCGACTTTATTGAGCTTCTTTTATTACATTATTCTCCCAGTTTCGTACGTTTAAAAAGTTTTAATGCTTAAAAGGTTTAATTTAAAAAAAATATTATTTGAAATAATTTGTTTATAGGTCTTTTGATTTTTTATTAAAATATTTAATATGTCTTTATTTTTTATTTTTATATCGTAGTATTTAGAATATAGCACAATTTTTTATTTTATTTTTTAAAATAGATTTGACTTTATATATTGAGTGTATTATAGTTATTTTACAAAAAAAAAAATATTAGATTGTTAGGGATATAAATAAGTTTTTTTTTTTTTGAAAAAAGAAGTAAAAAAAGTTAGTTGATTTTTTTGGAGATGTGATATAACTTAAATTTTATTTTTTACAAAAAAAATCATATTTTTATATATTCCCAAAATTTTACCTCATAAATTTATAACTAAATTATACAGATAAATTTATAATTAAAAAAACACAAATTTATAAATCAACGACTACATAAATTTATAAATCTAACCATAAAAATTCATAATAAAAAACTACATAATTTATAACCCATAACTTTTAATTTGACATTTCAAATATTTTAATAAAAAAATATTTATAATTTTAATTATAAAATTTAATAAGTGCATACGTATACCCAAAAAGTAAAGTGTACGTGAAATTTCTTCTTATAAGAATCTATATTACAAAACACAACTCTTTTAATGTTGAAGGGGCCCGATTTAACATAAGTCGAAACTCCCTCTACATGATCCGAGCTCATAAAATTTGAATTGAATCGGATAAAAGAAAGAAGTAGGGAAAAATGACACGCCAGTACGTGCCAAAGAAGGGGAAATGACATGTCAAGCAACGAGTCGACCCAAATAATGCAATTCTCGGAATCTCTATCAGACGCGACCATGAGTCGACCCACATTTAGTGTGAGTCTACCCAAATCTATGTACAGGCATATGAGCTGATATGCCTCAGCATACGCCTCGACTCAACGGAAAAAATCACATCATGAGTCGACACAAGGCAATGATGAGTCGACCCAAGCAAGTGTGAGCTGACACAAAGCTGCTAAAGTCGACCTAAAACTTCAACTCAAAGTAGAGACTTTCATGAGCCGACCCAACATTACTATGAGTCGACCCACTGGCGACTGACTGATTAACAACCAAGACCACCTCACTATGAGTCGCACACGAGGCTGAGCAGAAGACCTTCGTATGTGAGGCCGAACACACGCGTGGCCGAGCCCTCATTCTCGTACATAGGACCGAGCACATGGTGCTCATAAGCGAGGCCGAGCAATAAATCTTGGTTGTGACAGCTTGAATGATATGCAAGTGCTGACACCCGGACATTTAATGTGCTATCAATGGGTATTAATTGCACGTTAGGGGCACAATCAGATTTCTTCAAGTGACATTCAATGTGCATTAAGTGGAGAGAAGGTTTTTACCACTATGATGGCTGCTCTACCCGGGCAGAGCTTGGCTCAACCTGAGATAGAAGGACAACAGAGATAATGACATCATGACAAGGACAACTATAAATATGAAGGTGATTCTACAAACCATGAGTGAAATCTTACTCTCTCAACACTTTACTTAATGCAAAGTTTTTTACACATTTGCCTCTCGTTTATATTGAGCCCCTGTGCTAACTTCACCATTGGAGAGGGATTCCAGTGAGATTACTCCACCGGGGAGTAACCTTGTTTTTTTATTGCAGAGTCGACCAACCATAAAGGAGCAGATTCAAGCCTGGTTCGATCATACCCGATCCATACAAATCTTGTGAGTTTTTCTGCTCGCACATTTGACGCCGTCTGTGAAAAATATCATCAACCAGATAAGTTTGATCGTGTCACATAGCATCTCCATCCCAAATGCATTCGGAAGGAGATGATGGGTCCAGTCCAGAGCGTAGTCTCGTGGACAAGATTTCAACTAGAAAATCAGCCAAACAACAGGGTAAGAGGCCCCAACAACAGACACCTAAATGTCTAAAGGGGACGTTTGACTAGGAGGCTGCTTTAAGCCAAATGAGAAATGAAATTGCCGAGTTAAATATAGCTTTGCAGCTCCACCAAAGAGAAAAGGGCCAAGTGGAGGACGACGCTACCAGTAGACATGGCCTGCTCAAAGTAAAGTTCGACATCCTCCTTCACCAAGGAAGAGCCTGGGCTTTCGTACAAGCCAGGAGCAGTAAAAAGAAAAAAATAGCCCCAAGATTATCTCGGCCAATCAAGGTCGCACAAAAGGAGATGGCCCCGCAGATTCTCCAGGGCGAGAGAGCTAACACCGGGGAAAGCAACTATTTTTCCTCATCACAATAGAGTACCGATGAGCAATCTTTTACTCGCTCATCTCGACAGGATCACAGCTCCTAAATGGAGAATCTTAAAGGAAAAATGACTGAAGTGACGGAAACTCACCCCTCATGGAGTTTGGCCAACACAGTTCCTCGACCGAGCAGGGGGGTCAACAAAGTCCCTAGATCAAGCGGCCAAGGATCTATCCTGGATAGCCCGATAATAAGGCAGAACATCACTCCAGGTATGTTTCTTTCCACCCCATTTTCAACTCGAATTGAGTCCTTGATACCCCTAAAAGAATTTTCTCTCCTGAAATTCAACTCCTATGATGCAAAAATGAGCCTAAATGCACATATCAACCACTACAGGCAGATGATGACATTATGGAGCAACAATGACTGCCTCATATGTAAGAATTTTCCATCTAGCCTAGGAGAAACCAGCTTAAGATGGTTCAATAAATTATCGGCATCTTCTATTAATAGTTGGGGAGAATTGGCCACGGCCTTCGTAGCACGGTTTATAACCTGTACCAAGGTCCTCAAGGACATCGACACTCTTCTGGCCCTTAAGAGGGGCAAGTGGGAATCCCTGCGAGCTTACGCCAATAAATATTAGGAAACATACAACGAGGTCGATCACTGTAGCGAGGAAATGGCAGCTGCATTCCGCTTGGGGCTCGCCCCAGGAGGTGAGCTCAGGGATGCTCTGACGATAGAACCACCCAAAACAATTACTAAGTTAATGAGAATGGTGGAGCAATACATTCGAAAGGAGGAGGATATGAGGATAACGGACCTAGAGGGGGCGGGATCAAGCCCCAAGAGGTTCGATGCCCAAATTATCGAAGGCTAGCCAAAACGTCCGAGAGGGATACAGGCCGAACGGATTAATTTGGTCCAAACAGGCATGACACTGGCTATAAAAACATGAGGGTGGCCGTCAACACCATATTCAAGGAGCTTATCTACAGGATGCTTCTCCAGATTAGGGAGATACCTTATTTTCAATGGCCTCCAAAAATGTCAAAAGCCTCCATCTAAGCGACAATTCAGGCTGGAATTAAGACGAGATGCTCCTATCATAGAGAAATGGGGCACCAAACAGAAGATTGTTATGTCCACAAAAGGCATTTAGAGAACTTGGTGTGACAGGGGCATCTTAAGGAGTACATCGACGGCCGAGGCCATGTACGGTCCAACAGCATCAACCAGAGGGAATAAGAGGCTCCTTCGATTGTCCCGAGCAGGGGAGACATCTCTGCGATCTATGGGCTAATGGACCACAACTAGAGAAAAGGCCTCAGAGGCCAAGTTCATAAAGCCTGGCATAACCAAGCAGTGATGGCCATCCAAGCATTAAAGAAGAGGCTAAGATCAAACAGTCGAAGAGCTAAGATTGCCTTCACAAAGGAAGATTTATACAGGGTTCAACACCCGCACAAGGACGCCCTAGTCATAACACTGAATATGGATAAATTCAATGTCAAATGAATCTTAGTGGACTAGGGTAGCTCGGCTAAAATCATGTATTACGAACTTTTTAAGAAGCTCGGCCTGGGCGAGAAGGACCTAACCCCATCACTTACCCCCTTGGTGGGGTTTAACTCTCAGATAGTGTGGCCCCTAGTGTGAGGAACCCTCTCGAAAAAACTAGCTTGCCCTCATTCTTTTAAAATTTGTTAAAACATGCTCTCGGTTTTTAGGATTTTTAAAAGAAAAAGTGAGATTTTTATATTTTGAAAAGAGAGACCCCCAAATGCGTCCGTATTAAAGGCCGCACAATTGGAGTCGCCACTTGATTTTTAATAAAAAAATAAGAAAATAAATCTTTTAAGGAACTAGTCCGTTGTTACTAGAGATAATGGTTCGGGAGTTAGGGTACGAAAGAGGAAAGTGTTAGGCATCCCTTTCGCCCAATTCGAAGACCGACCTCTACTTAACCGTTTTTTTGTTCTTATCTTAAATTTATCAAAAGTAACATATACAAAATGGGGGTTGAAGAAAGATCATATAAAAGCAAACAAGAAAACAAAAATCAACCTAAAACTAAGGTTTTCTACGCATATTCACACTTAATTACATGTCAAATGGGAAATGGTAACACATTAGTTCATTTAATATATAGAAAACATACTGTTAAACATATAAAGATGCAAAAAAGCTACTGCAAAAGCCACTAGTTTTAACAGAGGTGGTGAACGCCACCTCGTCACCTGGCGCACGCCATGTCTAGGCGCGCGCCAACTAGACATGGTGTGCGCCACTTTGGGACACTCTGGTAGTGGCAGACGTCACTATAGAGGAGTGAGCTCGACACTGAGAGGTCCAAAAGAGGTTACTATTTTGAGAAAACAGTGTATTTTTATGTGCAAATGCGTTTTTATATAAGAAAAAAGGAAAGAAAATGAAGCATTTCATATAGAATTTTTAACACATAGTCTAAATCGTACATTTCATGCATTTTTACATAGCAAAAAGCTAAGGAAAAGGAAAACCTAGCATAACTTTCTAAGAAAGGAGAAAAGATACATAAAAAAAAATGAAATGAAGCCTGGGAGAATGAGGCCAACGACCTCTTTCTCCACTCTTACCGAATAGAAAGAAGTTAAAGTAAAGGAAAAGATGAGAAATACTGGTTTACCGTATATTCCAGACGAAGAGTAATGTTTCAAGAAATTATGTAGTTTTCTCAAATACGATGCATCTTGTACTGGAAAGCTTTCCATGCGGTCCTCGAGTCCACAGAATTGATCCGGTGTAAGGGCTTCTATTTTTGTATTAGTCCAGTTTCAAAGTCCAAATCCCAGATTTAGTAGAGTTTTGATAGCTTCTTTGTTTCGGGTTTATAATTTGGTATGGGTTTGATGCTTATTAAAATCAAGGTCTAAAATAAGAGGGAGAAGGCCTCCTATTTATAGATCTTAGGCAGAAGCTTCTTCTTAAAAGATGGCGCGCGCCTGGTGAAAGTGGCGTGCGCTAGGTTGGTAGTGGCGCGTGCCATGGTGAAGGTGGCTTAGGGCACATTAACTTGGCGTGGCCAGGAGCACAGGAAAAGAGTAGTGTGCGCCAGGTTGGAGAGAAGTGGCTTAGAGTTTGAAATGGCATACGATTTTTGGAGAAAAGTGGCGTGCGCCATTTGGAAGGTGGTGCACGCCTGGTAAAGGATGCACCGAGGGGTGTTTTTGGTATTTTAGGCATTTTTAGGGTATTTTAGGGTGGTCTGGGGTATTCTTTGGACTCTCGGACATGCACGGAGCTTCCTTTAACGTGGCTGATGTATGCACTTATCATCGAAAATAAACTGAATAAGCCTATGTGCGGTTTACTCAAAATTGGGGTGTCTACACCTAGGGAGGGTGACCGTCCCCAGCACCGTTGGTTCCATCACCATAGTGACAGATTTTCTTGTGGTGGACGTCCATTCGTCCTATAATGTAATAGTAGGCCAGTCGTGGCCTCATGAGTTGAAGGTCGTACCCTCCACCTATCACCAAATGTTGAAATTCCCCACTGAGGAAGGTGTGGAGGTGGTATACGACGATCAACTCGTCCCCAAAAGATGTTTTGTAGCTGCGCTTAAGAGTAAGCGTCTAGTGGGGTATGTACAACTGGTGGAGATCCCCGATCAATCAGTTCTGGAGGATGTTGGCATAAAGGCTGAGCAAAAGGCCATAAAAGACCTCCTCACCATTCCTATCATAGAGGCTAGCCCTGAAAGATTC
>JAUTBS010403345.1:0-10048 GCA_032361285.1 Aequorea victoria | reverse complement strand
AGAGTCTAAGTATGTAATGAAAGAGATACATGAGGAAGTATGTGGCAACCACTCAGACGCTCGGATCCTATCAGGAAAAATCCTAAGGGCTGGTTATTACTGACTCACCATACAAAAGGATGCCGAGAACTTTGTCAAGAAATGCGACAAATGCCAGAGGTTTGCAATCATCCCCAGACAGCCGCCGGAAGAGCTCACTGTGGTCACCACTCCATGGCCATTCGCTCAGTGGGGAATCGACATTGTGGGGCTATTTTCGATCGGAAGAGGTCAGGTAAAATTCTTAATAGTAGTAATCAACTATTTCACCAAGTGGATAGAAGCCGAGCCGTTGGCAAATTCACCGACCAGAAGATAGTGGACTTTGTGTGGAGGTTGATCATATGTCGATTCGACATCCTGAAGACCATTATCACAGACAACGACAGATAATTTGACAGCAGAAGATTCAGAGAGTTCCGTGACTCGTTCGACATTCAGAATAGGTACTCCTCCCCTGCCCATCCACAGGCTAATGGGCAGGTCGAGGTGACCAACTGAACAATCCTGAAGATAATCAAAACCAAGCTAGAGACAGCGAAAGGCCTCTAGGCCGAGGAGCTCCCAAACGTCCTCTGGGCCTATCGAACCATCGTCCGAACACCAACGGGAGAAACCCCCTTTATGCTTACCTACGGAAGCGCGACGGTCATCCCTGTGGAAATCAGTTTAACGAGCCATCGAGTGGCCAGCTTCGACGGAAAGCAGAATGATCAGATCCTCCAAAAAAATTTCGACCAATTAGATGAAGCCCGTAAAGCCTCAATTCTCAG
Source organism: Aequorea victoria (assembly GCA_032361285.1). Taxonomy (NCBI): domain Eukaryota; kingdom Metazoa; phylum Cnidaria; class Hydrozoa; order Leptothecata; family Aequoreidae; genus Aequorea; species Aequorea victoria. The sequence continues at coordinate 9,236 of JAUTBS010403345.1, read as the reverse complement.
AAAGGCAAGCTACCAACAGAAGATGAAGAAGTACTACGACAACAATGTGAAGAAGAGAGAATTCCGAATAGGAGACTTGGTCCTCTGAAAGGTCTTCCTTGCTACTAAAGACCCGCGAGAAGGCAAGTTAGGCCCAAATCGAAAAGGTCTATACCAAGTAGAAGACCAAGTAAGGCCCGATGTGTATCCACTGAATGATACAACCGACAGGGTACTACCACATGCATGGAATACCGAGCACCTCGGGAAGTACTATCAATAAAGATATGTAAGAATATCAAAGCAATAAAGTCATTTTCTTCTTTATATATCTTCATATTTGTATAGAACAATACATCCCAAAGTTCGACAGATTAGGTCATCTCAAGACCCACTCGGTCCAATTGTAATTGGATCGACTTAAAGGCATCCAATCGGGGCCCGAAGATTATGTTTGACCGATTAGGTCATCTCAGGACCTACTCAGCCCAATTGTAGTTGAATTGACTTAAAGGCGTCCAGCCGACGCCCGAAGATAAAGTTTGACAAATTAGGACATCTCAGGACCCACTCGGCCCAATTGTAGTTGGATCGACTTAAAGGCATTCAACTGAGACCCGAAGATAAAGTTCGACAGATTAGGTCATCTTAGGACCTATTTGGCCCAATTGTGGTTTGATCGACTTAAAGGCATCTACCCGAGGCCTGAAGACAAAGTTCGACAGATTAGGTCATCTTAGGACCTATTCAGCCCAATTGTGGTTGGATCGACTTAAAGACGTCCAACCGAGACCCAAAAACAACATTCGACAGAGTAGGTCATCTCAGGACCTACTAGGTCCAAAAATAATGTTCGACAGAGTACGTCATCTCGGGACCTACTCGGCCCAATTGTGATTGGACCGACTTAAAGGCGTCTGACCGAGGCCCGAAGACTCAAAGTTTGACAACCAGGTTCTCACCTGGTCGGCCCAAATAAGGTTGGATCGATTTAAAATACCCAACTGAGGCCCAAAGACTCAAAGTTTGACAGTTCAGTTCACTTCAAGACCTGGTCGGCCCAAATAAAGTTGGATCAATTGAAGGTATCCAACCAAGGCAGTTACAGTCGGCCGAAAGACAGATAGATCATTTAAAGGATCCAATGAAGCCCATGCGATAGCCCGACCGAGGGATCAGACACTTGGAAAATTTCATTTGCCCAAAGTGCCGGTCAGTCAGAATAAGGGAAGGGTTATCAAAGAGCCCGATCGAGGGACCAGACACTTGGCAAATTTCATTTGTCCAAAGTGTTGGTCAGTCAGAACAAGGGAAGCGCTATCAGAAAGTCCGACCAACGGACCAAACACTTGGAAAATTTATGCCCAAGGTTCTAGTCAAGTCAAGACACAAGGGCCACTTAGGACCCGACTGGACCAACCGACTGAGGGGTCTAACACTCGACGAAATAAGCAGCATGTAAGGAAAAGAAAGGCATTCATTCAGACTGGAGATATAAACATTTTAAGATGCTTTCATTCCATTTCAAAAAAAATTTCAAAAGATAGTTCTTACAAAAGCATAAAAGTACAAAAAAAGAGTTCATGAAAAGAAAGTGGTCAGGCTGGGGGTTTATCGGCAGTCTTCTCGACCGAGCCAATGGAATCGGGAGAAGTCAAGGTCTTTGAAAGAATCAGCTGCCTGGGTCTTCATCGCGTTGAAACCGCTGACATAGTACTCAGTAGTCTCTACTTCGAACTCTTCAAAGGCCTTGAACGCCTCTACTGCTCCTTCACTGGCCTTGATCTCAGCGGCGAGCCTCGCTTCAAACTGGGCCTTCTCCTTCTCGATGACTTCTTTCTCGGCCAAGAGATGGTCATTGTCCCGGCCAAGAGATGGTCATTGTCCTTCATGGCCTCACCGACCAATCTCTGGGCCTCATCCTTCTCCTTTCTCAGCTGCTCGCCTTGAGCCTTGTACTTGCTCAGCATGATGGCTGCCTTTTTGGCCTCGATAGCGTGAATCTGCTCTCGTTGATAGTAGTAGCTAGCCATATGATGGGCCCGAGCACAAGCCTGTAAGGAACAAAACTAAGAAAAAAAGGGATTAAATATAAGGCAGAAGAAAAAGGGGGAGGATTGAAAGCATGAGGGAAAAAGAAGAGCATCAATATTTTTCTTTTACCCGAGTAAGGTCCATCATCATGTCTCGGGCCAGAAGGAGCGTCGCCACCTCAGACAAGGAGCGATCGGCAACACCAATAAATTTGGTCATCTTGTTTGTAGCCGCATCCAAATTAGTCAAGATATCGATGGACGGAATAGCATAACCCTTCGTAGAGTTGGGCCCTGCCCCAGTAGAAGGGCTGAGAGCAGTAAGGATGGCTGAGGGAGTTCCTTCAGCAGGTACCGAAGGTGCAGGGGCCTCATGAGAATCTAACTCAATGATTGCTGGGGGCTTTCCCACATCAGCCAGAGGAATGTCCAACCTGGGCTTCTTCGTAGTCAGGGGCTTGACCTCAGATTCCCGAGCGAAGACCTTCTAGGCTGCGACTCTCCCCGGTCTCTTCGACATACCTATAGTAGAAGGATCAAAAGAAATTCAGAGCCCGGTACAAGCATAAAAAGGAGTAGGAAAATAAAAAATAGCTAAACAGAAGGGACAGGGATGCTCACCCGAAACCTCAGGGCCGAGTAGAGAAGCACTCAGTGAGTGAGGGGTCATCAATTTTCCGAACAGCAGAGTAGGATGGTCCCGAGCGTTCTTCACCCTGGCCTTTGCCTCGACATCAACCTTAGGTTCGACAGAAAGAACATCGTGGTCAGGCTTCCCCCACTTTATCCTGATCAGTGGGGTATGTGGGCCGACCACCTCGTCCGGTTGGAATTCCCAACTGAGCCCGGAGAGAAAGAATAACCTCTCATTCCAGAATTTATTTAACCAAGGGCAGCTAAGAATGAGGATTCGGTTGTTCGACCGAGCTTGAAAATAATACCAACCGAGCTATTTTTTCCTTGGCTGATAGCAGTAGAGGAATTCATCCACTGAAAAATGATGCTCTCCACCATAAATTTCCTCCCAGAGAATGATCGACCCATAAAGGATCCTCCATTCATTGGGCATCAACTGCCCCGAGGATAGACCTAACGAATCTAAGAGTTTCCTAACTATTTTAGGAAAAGGTAACCTAAGCCCAGAGGCGAAGGCATGCTCATACATGCCCAACCTGCCATCGGAGGGAAGGCACGCCCTCTCACCATTCTGAGCAATCCAGAACTCTATGGAAGGCAGAAGACAAAGGGAAGAGTGAAGACGAACCAGGTCAGTCGCTCGGCTGATCGAGGAGATGAGCTCAGCAGCGAAGTCCTGAGATCCCTCCTCAAAAAGTTGAGCAACCGAGCTCGAGGCTTCGCCTCGATTGGCCTGGGATGACTCCCAAGGAGAGGAGGTGGGGAACGAAATGGTCTAGTCACTGCTCGAACTATCGGAAGAATGGACTTCCTGGGGAAAGTCCATGGTTCCACTCCTCAAAAAAAGAATGGTGTACTGGACGGTAACAGACAACTTCCTAAGGTATAACTCAAAAGAAGAATGATTGGGCATGAATGCACTAACCGAGGGGGAAGCTCAAACTGACCAGAGAAAAATAAAAGTCTATTAGCGAGGAAAGAAGGGAAGGAGTAAAGAAGCGAGGATAGGGAAGAACCTCCGACTCAGGATCAAAATAAGCCAGGATGGCTCGAATGCAAACAAAGGACACTAAAGTAAAAAGAAGAGGGAAGAAACGCTTACCAAGGAACAACGGAGGCAGAGAAGACCCGAGAGACTTAGATGAAAACTCGAACGAAGGAAGTCGACGCCCGAATAAGGAGGAACGCGAGAACAAGTATATATTGGAGTTGTGGTTTCGGAAGAGTCGAACAAAAACCCCAGGCACCTATATATAAACCTTACACGAAGGGCCCAAATTGAAACATGTTTTTCAATCCAACGATCCCAGAAAGACACAACGTTAGTCGTCCGATCTGTAAAAAACCGACGGATCAGATAACGCCACGCGTCAAAGGAAGACCAAAGGAGCACCGTTTCAAAAAATCTCAAAAAGATTTGCATTTAAGGGACGGGACGTTTGGCATCCCAAAATCGTCGCCTCGAGAAACGGAAGGGATACCTAGAGCCCCGTGCAACCGTCATCTCGGGAAGTTGAAACGACATCGTCCCAACAGTATAAACCATCATTCTGAATGAAGATATTCCCTTCGTCGAGCAAGTACGACTCAGAAATAGGGGGCTTCTGATAAGAAAAAGACTGATCGGTCGATTCCCACCGACCGAGTGAGTAGACAACCGAGCATTGAAGGTATAACCCGAAAGAAGAGTAGGTGAAAGGGTATCTCATCCGACCGAAGTCAACCTACCAGCACGTGCCAGGGTATAGGCCGAGTACAAGTTCCCTTCTCGGTCGGGCGACTGTACCCGATCAGACGAATCTACACGGTTAGGATGACCGACCAAGGAGATGCCCCACATCGCACCAGAAAGGCAACACCGATAATCTCGCCTAAAAATACTCTGAGCAACTGTCTCCAAGGAATATCAGCGATCAGGTTAAAGAAAATCCTGAGATTCACGCCCCATAGCCGGATTCTTAAGGATTCCTTCCTATCCCCTCCAAAAACCACTGGACCTGGAACAAACTATAAATAAAAGACGTCTACAGACTCCCAAGGTATGCATATACAAGCTATTTACTCCGCATATATATTCTCCATTCGATTTGATCTACTACTAGTCCTCTGACTTAAGTATCGGAAAGTTTTAGGCCGATACCCCACCGGTGCCTAAATTCTAACTTTTTCAGGATCATCAACGGAGCACTTGGCGAACAACTTGGCAACGCTAATTGGAAGAAAACCGAAAGTTTTATCGACCATTCAGATTCAGGTACCAACAGTAGCTATTTATGGATATATAAATGCGCGGATCTCGGGGTATGATAGGGGTAAATTCTTGATTTATCGGCCTGGGCAAGATCTTCGGGATATGGTGGAGGTGAATCCTTGTTTTGCCGACCCGAGCGAGATTCTCAAAATTCGTGATGATCTGATCCCTGATCTTCCGCTGTGATAGGTGCTGAAGTGATCTCGGGAGAGATTGTCGGCGTTGATTTTGGAACTTGCCTTTATTGGTATTTGACTCGATCATTCTGGTTGACCGAGCGTGTAATCTGACCAATCATCTTTGAATTATTCTCCAGTGTTCTGTAGGTCGATTGGTCTTCATGGTCTAAGGTCGTGCCTTCGGTCGGCTAAGGCTGTGACCTTATCTTAAATGATTGTGGTTATTTATTTTCATTTTATCGGTCTCAATATTTTAGTTTATTTTTTTCTCGGTTGGTTTTAGGCTACCGTTCTGTTCATACTTATCAGTATAAAAATAAATTCAAGTTTCATTAATCCTCCCACAATTTATTTTTAACTCTAGTGCATACTCTCATCTCTCACTTATATTGCAAACAATTTTTAATTTCATTAGTTATATGTATTGTAAAAATATATTTTGGAAAACATCATACATTCAATTACTTTATATGTTTTATGTTACGAATCGGATTTTTTTTGGTTGAAATTATAAAGAAAATTATAATTGAATGATTATTAATGTTCTCCACATACTGTGTTAACCGGCCCAATTTTCTTTAAACCGTTGGTTTGAATTTATCAAAATATTCAATTAATTCGTCAGCTTTTTAGGATGGGCAACTTGACCGTTCCAACTCAACTTGTACATACTGAGTTCGACTCAAATCAAGCCCCGACTCTTTTCTTTATTTGGGTAACAGAGAAATCTCTCAAAACAAGACTTTTGAGACCTATGCTTGAGAGATAAACTTTTGGATACTTGCAATCACTCATAAATTACAAATATCTATAAAATCATAGTACTTCTAGCGAGAGTCGAACACAAAATCTTCAAATTTACGATTAGTCTCAGTGATGATCTTAAACTACTGCACTACCCTAACAAATTTAAATATATCAAACTAGCTGTGGCTTTTAAGCCCAGAGTTGTGAAGCAATGACTACCCATGCACGAGCCAAAACTGACCTATTCAAATGTTGGCCCAATAACGAGCCCAGTGTTACTCTGCCTAAACTGATTTGGGTAAATAGTAAAATTTTAAAGATGGACAAAGACATAAATTAATTTATTCATACTAATCTTTCTACATAGTAACCAAAACTCCAATTGTTTTAACTTTTAAGCTCCATTTATTTTGGTAAAAAATATTTTCTACAATAAATATTTTTCAAAACAAAAGAAAAAACAATTGGTCCAACATATATGATCCTAGCGATCACTGATTTATAATAATTTTTGAAGAATTAATTATTTTGTATTTGCAAGTTCAGTATTTAATTTATTTATTATAAAATTTTTAAATTTATTATTATTTTATAACACATTATCACTAATCGCTAGAATCATGTATATGTTTCTGCATATAATGTCTTTCTCTTCCGAATCTTTTTTTTTATTTTAGTACCTCATGAACATATTACATCTCTTATTTATAGACATCCATACATTAAATGTATATCAAATGCCAACTATTTCTATTACTCAATGCCAGCTACATCTATTATTCCAACCCTTACATTGTCTTTGATTACGTGGTCCAACATAATTATTCATAACACTTCTCCTTAGATAATCACATACTAAGAATATGTCTCATTAAAATCTTATTAGGAAAAATTCTATGGAATAAAATTTTTGATGAAGGAAAAAAAATACAATATTTTGTAGTCCATCGTAATGGTGGAAGATGTATTCAGATTAACTCGTTAAAACTTTGTTGAGAAAAATCTTATGGGAAAAACTTTAGACAAAGGAAAAATTATACAATCTGCAATACTTTAAGCAAGTGTCTCCCTTTCAATTTCACATGACAACTTCTTGAGTTGACGCATGCCAATTTGTGGTACCAATTTTTTAAAAATTGTAGTCGATAATACATTTATAAATAAATCTGTCAGATTATCACATTAGCATATTTGTTGTACATCAATATCACTGCTCTTCTGGAGCTCATGGGTATAAATAATTTTGAAAAAATATTTTTAGTCTGATCGCATTTGATATAAAAAATCTCTAATCTGTGTAATGCATGATCCATTATCTTCATACACTATTGTTGGAATGCTTTTAATAAAAGATAGCCCGTATTTTTTTCGAATATGATGAATCATTGATCACAACCAAATACACTCTCAGCTTATTTTATGAATTGTCACTATCTCAGAGTGATTTGATGAGATTACAGTTAATATTTTCTTTACAGATTTTCATGATATAGTTGTATCACTATAAGTAAATACATACCATATTTGCGATCGAGTCTTATGTGGATCAGAAAGATAGTCAACATCTGTCCATTTGCATAGAACAAACCCAATCCTATTGTTTCTTGAAGATATCGCAATATGTATTTGACTCCATTCCAATATCTTCGAGTTGGTGCAGAACTATATCTTGCTAATAAGTTGATTGAGAATGCTACAATATCTTCGAGTTGGTGTAAAACTATATCTTGCTAATAAGTTGATTGAGAATGCTACAATATTTTCGAGTTAGTGCAGAACTATATCTTGCTAATAAGTTTATTGAGAATGCTATATTCAATCTTGTACAATTTGTAAGATACATAAGAGCACCAATTATATTTAAATATGGTACTTTAGGACCAAGAAGTGCTTTACCATTTTCTTGAGAACGAAATGTATCTTTCCTTATATCAAGTAACCGAACAACCATAGAAATGCTCAAAAGATAAGCTTTATCCATAACAAGGTGTTTCAGAACTTTTTTTGTATATGTTGACAGATGTACAATATTTTTTGTTGATAAATGCTTAATTTGTAGGCCAAGACAATATTTTGTTTTTCCAACCTCTTTCATCTCAAACTCATTCTTCAAACAAAGAGCGGTTTTTACCAACTCTTCTTGAATCCCAACAAGATTCAAATCATCTATATATATATAACGATAATAACAAATTCAGATTCTGACATTTTAATAAAAATTTATGGACAGATTGGATTATTCTCATATCCTTCTTTTATCAAATATTCACTGAGTTGATTGCACCACATACGTCCAAATTACTACAATTCATATAACGATCGTTGCAACTTGATCGAATAAACAATTCTAGGTTTGCATTGTATGTTCCGGGCATATGATATCCTTCAGGAACTTTCATATAAATATCAGTATCAAGATAACCATATAAATAAGCTGTAATCACGTCCATGAGATGCATATTCAAGCTTTCTGTGGTTATAAAGCTAATCAAAAATCTGAAAGTTATTGCATCTATGATGGGTGAATATATTTCCTCATAATCAATACAAGATCTCTGTGAGAAACCTTGTGCAACGAGTTGTGTTTTATATCTTACAATTTCATATTTCTCGTTGTATTTTTATACAAATACGCATTTACATCCAACGGGTTATATCCCTCCAGGGGTTGAAACTATAGGTTCAGACACTTCACGTTTTGCTAGAGAGATTAACTCTGCCTAAATTGTTTCTTTTGATAATGGCCAATCACTTCTACGTCAACATTTTTTGACGATTTGTGGTTCATTTTCACCATTATTTTTAGTAATGTCAAGAGAAACTTGAAATAAAAATACATTATTGCCAACAATTTTATTTCTATCTCATACTTCTCCTGAGCTCATATAACATATGAAGATCTCATTATTTTCAGGTACTTGTTCCTCTTTAGGAAAAAAAAACATTTGAACCTTTTTATTCAAGAAGTTCCACTTCTTGGGTTATTTCCTCTTCAAGATGATATATCTCTGTGATAATAACTTCTTTAAAAGTATCAACTTTTTTACCTTAAATTTTTCTCTTCTGGAAAATTTTATCTTTTGTATCGACAGGTCTTCCACACTGAAAAAACACAAAACCTTTTTAGTTTATATTTTAATTAATAAAAACTAGGTTTTAATAAATCCTGTTTTAATCAATCTAATATGAATATGGAATTACTAGAAAGCGAAGAATAAACAATCAACACATTCAACACACGAGATTTTTAACGTGAAAAACCTAACTGGGCAAAAAACCACGGGACTGAATCCACAGTCCAGGAAAGCAATACACTATTACCACGAACAGTTATAAAACCAACTTATCTGGCCGCAATCGAATCCTCAATCTACGACCTAAGAAGGAACCAACTTATCTGACCGCAATCGA
>JAUTBS010403334.1:0-10048 GCA_032361285.1 Aequorea victoria | reverse complement strand
AACAGTTGTGATATATATATATATCAGCGTATACAGAGGGGTAAAATAAAACTAGGTTGAGGGAAGAAGACGACGGTGATAGCGTGCGACGGTGATGGATGACGACGCCGACAATGACAGCCGCGCTGGGAGTAGTTGCGCGTTGGTGGCGTTGTCGCACTGATTGATCGCGTCGGTGATAGCGTCATTGGGTCTGTGAGAGAGGTAGAGCAGGGACGAGAGATGGCGGGGAGAGAGGTGAGATCGCTGAGAGATGAGATGAGATCGGGGAAGAGGAAGAATCATCAAATATATAGTTAACCAACTAACATTCAAAATCTCAGATTCATCTCAATCCTAAAAATATTTCCACCGAATTATCCTTCTGTTATACTGACAATTTATCCTTTTGTTACCACAAATTAAATATCTTTATTTATTTAATTTCTATATTATCTATACTTTCATATTTGTTTAATTTTATCTTTATTATTATTCTATTATTATTATAGAATACTCATTTATTTAATTAAATTATTCTTTACAAATTATATTATATAATAATTTATCATTTAAATTCTTAGGTGTTATAATCAGAGTCAACACTGATTCCACAAGGGCTCTGTGGCGGTGTGAATATAGGAGTAGAGATTCTGTAGAGGGGTAGAGGTCCTGAAATTGTATATCTTTTACACGTTAATGGAATGCTTTCTATCCGCTAATGGTCTAACATCCACAATCCCACTCAAGAAAATAACATAAGTCACGCAACAAGCACGTTGCGTCTTTGAGTGAAGTATATTGAGTAAAAATTACGATGTTATTTTAATTAGTTGTAAAAAAATACGGTGTTGTGTGTGTTGGGGTTATATACTAAAAATTGTGGCTTTTTATATATGTTTTATTATTTATTTAATAAAAATTAATTTTAATAAGAATAAATACTTGTATTTTTTATTTTATATTTATGCAAGCTCATCTTTTATTTGTGTTGAGTATTTTATTCGGTATGTAGAGTTTGACTTACATACAAAAGATCGAATCATTGATTCTGGCAGAATAATTTTAATTAAAATTCACAGTCTAGATGGAATTGGCCAAACCACTAGAACGACTGTAATACATTATTTCAGTAGGCTTGTCTTGGCTACAATGAATAATTTAAATTTAAAATTTAAGATTTTGACTCAATGTGTTAGTACACTTGGTGTGTATTGAGTAAGATCATCGAAATAATTAATTTTGTACTGGCTGTCATAAATTAATTTACACCTCGTATTACTATGTATTGCTTAAACTATTAATTTCAACGTATTTATTAGACGTGTGCATTTAGTGTATGGTACTTTGATTCACTAATGGGTGCGACTTCTGTTGAGGTCAACAAGACCGGTGAGTTGGGTACCGTCACTCTGTGTTCGACGGATAATATTTTACTGACGAAAACCACATCCGACTCAGGTTGATGATACCCTCTTGGGCTGCTTATAAGTTTGATGATGTCAAACCCTGCAAGTAGATTTATAATCCGGCATATCAATAAGTTAAGCAGGGATACTCAAGGTGTAGAGGTTGATTAAATAGGATTGTTAAGAATCTAATTTAATCAACGGGTATTTGTAATCTTAAATGTGGGGAGATTTAATTAAGTATTTAGTAATTGGAAGCTCGAGACATAATCAAGATAAAGTTAGGAGTTTCATTAAGACTTTTAGTGGAGTAAGTCTTGACTCGTGTAAAAATGAATCTAAATCGGAGACTGAGTTAGTGATGTTCAGATTTTTACACAGTTAGCCCATACTTTATTTTTTCTCGTGGTCCCTCGCGTAGCCCGGGTTTTGCACTCTTTAGTTTGCTTAGGATAATTTTTAAGATCCTGTGATTTTATTTGATCAATGGTTTAGTGACTGGTTTGATCAGAAATTAAATTAGAGGTCGGGGGCCTTTTTGGTCTGGTCGTCATTTATTAATTAATTAATTAATTTAATTAATTAAATGTCCTACCGTCACCTAAGCAGCAAGCCGCCACCTCACTCCCCTAAAATCAGCCTTGCTGATTTTATTCCTAAAATCTCTCTCTTTCTCTCTATCTAATCCCTTAAATGGTGGGATGGATTTCCTAATTGGGAGATATCCTTTTCCTTTTTCTCTGTCTCTTCATTGCTATCATTCTCTTCCCTATTAGAAGAGGAAGCTACGGGAATTGTTAAGATAATTCCTTTGTTTTTCATTATTTTGGAAAAGCATCATAGAGAGAGCATAGAGAATTTAGAAACTTATGAATTTTTGGGTATTCAAGAATTTTGGTAAGTTCTTTGGAAGAGAGAAAGATTGTGAAAAATAATTTCTATTATTTTTCGGATCAAGAAATTGAGCAAACGATTACGAGACACGAAGAACAATTATAGCCCACACCGCGTTCTTCGTACTGTGCAGACGGGACATACGCGAGAAGATTGTCGGGTCATCTCAACGGTATCGTTGTAGTCATAGAATTAAATCTAACCAGATTTCTATAGGTATAAAAGTTTTTTTCGTATTTTTTATGTCTTTCCAAGTATTTTTATCTACATCCTTGTATCAGGATCTTCGGGACTCCAACAAGTGGCATCAGAGCCCACAGATACGGTTTGTAGATTGCAAGTACATGGTTTCTAATCTCTATTTTGAAGAAATTTGCCACTATTATGATCTGTATGTATGTTTGAATGAATGTTTTATTTTATTTTTATGCTTTGGTTTTTCCCTAACAATGTGATTCGGGTGATAGAAATTGTGAACTCCATGTGAGAGGCATAGGATTTAAAATACAATTTTCATTCTATATAGTTCTTGTATTTTTTCGTGTTTGATCGAAGAATGAAGCGGAATGGATCATCGGAGACAGGACTAGGTGACAGCAGAGCTCTCTGCTTGAAAACATTCAAACGCTGGGCAAAACGTCCGGACGCTTTTTCCCAGTGGCAACATGTTCGTCGAACGTCCGGACATTGGGAGCAAAACGTCCGGACATTTTACAACCGTGGCCTGTGGATGTGAAGAACGTCTGGACACTGGGCCAAGCGTCCGGACGCTGGGACGCTGAAGCAATATAGACTTCGGAATTTGGGAAGATTTTTTGAAATTTGGGCTTATTTGCTCAACGGGTGATCTTCTGGATCATAACAGTGGCTTTTTAATTTTTGTTTTCATATTATCTGTTTGGATGAATGACTTTATTCTTTGTATGTTTGTTTTTTATTTTTTAACAAACGATAAATACGGAAAAAGAATAAATTATTATCAAAATATTTTTTGAAATTAAAATTGTTTTATTTTAATTTAAACTTAAAACAAAGATAGTTTAATTAAATTGGGGAAATCTTTATTTTAATTAAATTAATTGTTTATAGTTTTTATATTAAAATAAATAAAACCACTGTATTTAATTTACGGGTCTAAATTATTTAAAGTTTTGAAATGTTTTTTAGCAAATCGATTTTAAAACTTGGATTAAATATTTTTCCGTAATTAAATGGTTTTTATTTATTTTTAACATAAATATTTTAATTGATTAAAATAGGGTAACCTGAATTTTAATTGGAATTAAAATATTTTTTAAAGTTAAGCAATTTTTTTGTTAGGTTTCTATATTAATTGAACAAAATAACTTTTAATCTTTATCTGGAATTTTATTAAAGATTTAAAAAATTTTATTTTAATTAATTAGAATTAAGAAATATTTTCCAAACTCTCGTTTTTCAAAAAAAATAAGTGAGAGGAATTTAGTCACATATAAATCCCGCGATCTCCATTACTTGTTCGTTGGTAATGCAATTATAGTCTGCGTGCCGACTTTGACTTTCGGCCTCCCCATCGGATGGACTAAAGTTGTGGGTTACCGATACAGATTTCCGAAAGGAGTAATTTGATAAAGAGTGTTAGTAGGATTATATCCTCTCTATTTGAGGGATCTGGTACAAGAACACGATCTTTTCGAATTAAGAGTAATGGTATACACTTAAACGAAAATAATAGTATCCTTCCCATCGGAGTCACTGCTATTATTTTTTGGGACCAAATGCATATCGGCTATTTAATTTTACTATGAATGTTTGATATCCTGAAAAGTAAAATTAATCGACTTTGGGTCTGGCTGGACGAATGTTGATTCGTAGACGTCCACACTAACGTGGCTTGCTATATCACGGTGTATCGGGTTACCGGTTAATTCTTTTAAAAATAAAATAGTTGAGAGTACCATATTTTAAATTGAATTAATATTTTTCTCATAAAATTAATTAAGTTGAATTTTAATTCTCAGGATTAAAATGACTTTCAATCCACTTGCGAGTATTCTCAAAGAACACAAACTTACCAGGCCAAATTTTATAACTTGAAAACGTAATTTGAATATAGTGTTGACTTCTGAGGATTATGGTTTGGTTCTGGAAATGGTCTATCCACCGGTACCTAATGAAGGGGCAACTGAACAGGAAACCCAACTTTATCAGAGGTGGATAAAGGATGATAGGATGACGTTGTGCTATATATTGGCTTCTATGTCAGATGTACTGCAGCATTAGGATCAGTCAATGGGGTCTGCCTGACAAAAATATTTGGGGCTCAAGGTCGTGCGGCTAGGCAGGTCACCATGAAGGCCCTTATGAACACAACCATGGCTGAGGGTACACCAGTAAAGGACCATGCTCTGAAGATGATCGGTCTTCTGAATGAGCTTGAGGTCCTTAGAGCAGAAATTGATGGGGAACCCACGTCGATATCTTACTCCAGTCATTACCTGACTCATTTCAACAAGCTGCTATGAACTGCTCGCTGGATCAGACGGCTAAGGGATTCCATAAAAATAATAAAAGGAAAGGTGGAAAGAGGATCCCCCTACCTCAATCCTCTCGAGCACTAAAAGAAGCCTACTGGGGACCCGTTCACCAAAACCGACAAAGAAACAGACGAGATGCAAAATTAGATCCACGATCTCCACCGCTCACCAAAGCCCATTCCCTATAAAAGATAGAGGAACTCCCAATTCACATGATTATAGACATTTTCCACATCAAGTTTGCAAACCAATCCAAGGACCCCACTTCTAAGCCTAAAGTCGATGCACTAATTGGCTACTAACATAGCATCAAGATTCTGTCTGTCTCCCATAAAGGCATGTGAATCTAAAATTACCATATAAAGCATTGTTTTTCACCTCGATACCAAGACCTTAGCTAAAAGCTTATAGGTTGTAACTATCAAGTTGATAGCTCTAAAATCTCTGATATATTATACCCCTCCCTTCTTAGGAATAAGAGCAACGAAAAAACGTTAAGGCACTTCTCAAAAGACCCATTGCTGAAGAAGAAATGAAACATACTCATCACCTCTACCTTGACCACCTCCCAACAAAGCTTGAAAAAAGCCTCAGTGAAACCATCCGGACCAAGGGATTTGTCCCCATCAGAGAAAGGGTGCTCCAAGCTCCCTGCTTACTCGATGAAAATGGCCCCAAACTCCAGAGAATCCAGACGAGGTCTCCACCCACCTTCCTCTTGAAATAATCTACGGTAGAAGCCAGTAATACCCTCTCTAACATCCTCCTCTGAAGTAAGCAGAGTCCTATCTACTCGCATCTGATCAATCGTATTGGCTCCCCTATGGGCGTTATCCACCCTATGGAAAAAGTGTGTGTTCTTATCGCCTGACTTCAACAAAAGAGCTCTAAACTTCTGTCTCCGGCTAATTTCCTCTAACCTGGCTATACTGGAAAACTCCCCTCTCAAAACATCCATTTACTCCCTCTCTGCAACAAGTATAACCCCAAATTCTTTTTTATCATCCAAGCCTCGGATGTCTTCAAGGACCTTAGCCTTCTAAGTTGCAAGCAAGCCAAACTCATCCATGTTCCACTTTTTCAGCTCTGACTTGAGCATCTTCAGTTTCGAGGCAATGAAAAATGGAGAATTTCCCACCACTCTGAAACCGTTCCACCAACTAGCAACTCTATCTATGAAGCCCTCGGTCTGAAACCACGTGTTCTCAAATTTAAAAAGAGGTCTTCCCCTTAAACACCCCACCACCATCCAACAAAATAGGAACATTATCAGAGAGAGGCCTCGACAAGGAGGACTGTTAAACTAATCAGAAGTGCTCATCCCAGTCTATAGACACCAAGAAACAATCGATTCGATATATGGAAGGAGGATTCTAGTTGTTACACCAAGTGAAGATCCCTCCAGAAATGGGAATATCCACCAACTCCGTCTCATCAATGAAGGAAGAGAACGACCTCATAACTCTAGAAAAACCTCTACAACCTAATGGGGGAGAATTTATTAACAAATACATGTCCTCTTTGGTTGCTTCTTTGGGATTGTTCACGAGACATCTTGTCCACACACCTGAGCAAAATGGTGTGGTTGAAGGAAAACATAGGCATCTCATTGAAACTACAATTGCTTTACTTCAACAAGCAGCATTGCCTATTCAATTCTTAGAGGCTTTAACCATTGCAGTTTTTCTTCTTAATCAACCTCCTCATTCAGGCTTACAAAATTAAACTCCATACAAACTCTTATTTCAAAAGGACCCTGATTATTTTATACTTGAGCATTTGGGTGTTGTTGCTTCCCTTGGTTGAAACCATATACTTGTAACAAACTTGAACCAAAATCTAAGTCTTGTGTGTTTCTTGGGTATTGTTTCCATTCTAAAGGATACAAGTGCTATGATCCGCTTTCTCATAAAATCTTTGTTTCTAGACATGTGAGGTTTATTGAGCATGATTTTCCTTATTCTCAGCTAGTTTCATCTTCTTCTCATGTTTCTCATCCTTCTGCAGTTCTAAATTTTTCTATTACATTCTCCATTCCCACTGTTTTGATTCCAGCTAGTTGTCAAGTTGAATCTTCACCTTCTTCTGAAATTTCTCCCATTGGTTTTGTTCCTTCTGGTGTTCATCCTCCTATTGTTTCTCCTAGTTCTGCACCTGTCACATTTCCTTTGTTCGTATTGCTACTACAGATGTTCCACTTGTTTCTACTACTTCAATTCATCCTATGATTGCTAGATCTAGAGCAGGCATTTCCACGCCTAAATTGCCTCTGTCTTTATTCTCTGCACATTCTTCTACATCTCCTATTTTTCAACCAAAGAATTTCACCGAAGCTAGCAAGTCTACTGGATGGAGACGAGCCATGCCTGAAGAATGTGCTGCTCTTATGAATCAGGGTCCTTGGACATTGGTTGCTCCTCCTCCTAATGCTAATATCATCAACTGCAAGTGGATTTTTAAAATTAAAAGAAACACAAATGGCTTTATAGTCAGGTATAAAGCAGATTAGTGGCTCAAGGTAATCAACAAGAAGAGGGGTTGGATTATACTGAGACATTCAGTCCTGTGGTCACAACCAACAATTACAGTTGTTCTGTCTCTAGCTTCATGGTTTCATTTCTAAGGAAGTATATATAAGGCAGCCCTCAGGTTTTGTAAATCCAAAGTTTCCTAATCATGTATGGTCCTAAACAGGCCCCCAGGGCATAGTATGCCATGTTTTCATCCTAGTTGCTGCAACAAGGGTTTTGTCATAGTTTTGCTGATTCTTCTTTGTTCACTTCTAAAAAGGGTTCTCAAGTTGTGTTTGTTTTAGTATATGTACATGATATTATTGTTACTAGCAGTGATCCTCAGCTCATTTCTCAGCTCATTCCTTCTCTCAATTCAACTTTTGTTATGAAAGATTTGTACTCATCGCATTATTTTTTGGATATTGAAGTTCATTCAATACCTGATGGATATCTTTTGTCTCAAACTAAGTATGCCTTAGAGTTATTAGTTAAGGCTGGGAGGAGTGAATGTCAGCCGTGTGCTTCCCCTTCTTCTCTTAAGCAGCTTCATTCTTCTTATGATCCTCCAGTTGAGAATCCAGAATTATAAAGGAGTATTGTTGGCTCTCTGCAGTATCTGACATTAACAAGGCCTGAAATTGCATTTCCTGTTAATGTTGTATGCCAACATTTGCATCAGTCTCTTCAAAGTCATTTGGTTGCAGTCAAAAGGATTCGGAGTTATATCAAAGGCACAATTAATCAACGTCCTCTCTTTACTAAAGGCTCCATCAATTTGACTGCATACGCTGACTCAAACTGAGCAGGGGATACAAGTGACAGAAAATCAACAGGAAGCTTTTGCATTTTCATGGGATCCAATTTAGCTACTTCGTGAGCTAGAAAGCAACATACGGTTGCTAGGTCACCAACTGAGGCAATCTTGCTAATACCACTGCTAATTTGTTGTACTTCAACAACTTTTCAAGGATCTTTTTCTCCAGCCATGCTCAGTTCCAGTTTTTTGGTGTGATAATATATTAGCTATTGCATTAGCCTCTAATCTTGTTTTTCATGCTAGGACAAAGCATGTGAAGGTTGATTTTCATTTTGTTCGGGAAAAGGTCGATAAAGCTTCAAATCAGACATACAGCTCTGTTGATCAAGTGACTGATATAATGGCAAAACATCCTGCCGTTCATTGTTTTAAGCTTTTGAAATCCAAACTGATGATTGTGGACATCCCCTCATTAGTTTGCAAGGGGGTGACAGGGGATTAGTTGGTTAGTAAGCTGTTAGTGAGCTTATAGGTTTGTTAGAGTGGTTAGAGGTTAGTTAAAGTCGGCTAGTTGGTTAAAGTCATTATAGCTCATCTGATATAAATATCTATGTTGTATTCTGTAAACACGAGTGATGAATAATACATTCTCAGTACTTGAAAGTTAACAGGTGGCTCGCGGCAGAGGCTGAGTGAGTGAATGAATGGAATCGCAAGGGTCAGTTGAAATTTAACCAAACCCAAAATCGCATTTCCAAGTTGTGATCTTGGGTAGAAGTACATTTTCAAGTCGCGATTGATGGGGTCCAACCCCATGGCATCCACCACCCACTCCCTTTTCCCCATTTTAGGCCAGGAATCCTGGCACCACCATCTCCATGTTTCCTGCCACTCATCCCTAAAATGAGGAAGATGGTTTACTCATCTCCCTTATAAATTGAGGCAGCTGGTGAGGGAAGAAGAGAAGGGAAGAATAGAGAGTTGTTCTATTGTTGTAAGCTTTGATCGATTGTTCGATCAAAAGGGATTGAGGCATTGAGCTTTGCTCTGCCTGTGGGTGTGTGAGTGTTAAGAGTTTTGTACCGAGATTTGAGATTGAGAGTGTAGTATACCAGAGAGTGGGTTTACTCTCTGGGAGTGTGTTTCTCTCTCCTCCATTGTAATTCTCCTCCACCGGTTATAATCTCATTTTATTCCCGCTCTCCGTGGACGTAGGCCAAAGGCCGAACCGCGTAAATCTCTCCGTCTATTGTGTGTATGAATGCTTGCCGGTGACAGTAAACGGTCCCAACAAGTGGTATCAGAGCATAGATGACCCATCGGTGAGCATTCACACCTCTTTGCAAGATTTGGTTTGTTTGCTCAACCTAAAACATTGATCCAAATCAATTTTGGAGCACACCAATGGACGCGTCGCACTGAGACGACCACCGTGGAAGAAAGACAGAAGCCCCAGGCCGCCGGCCGCGCCGCCGCACGCCTCCTGAAGACTGGAGAGTGAAGCCCAGTCTCGCCACGCGCCTTCCACCTCCAGCTGTTCCGAGTTGCTGAGTCGACTTGGCCATCTCGCTCAACTCACGCGTTGACCCAGCCGCAAGCCGAGCCGCGAGCTGAGCCGTCGCTGGAGCCGAGCCGCAGCCGTGAGAAGTCGTTGACCATAGACCCGCCGGAGACCGGCGTTGACCGGCGAAGATTGCCGGCACCGGCCGCTGACCGGCGTTCACTCCGGCATTAACCGTTGACTGGTTTTGGCCAGTTTTGATCGGATGGTATTTTGGGCCCCAGACGAGAGTTTTTTT
The DNA here is from genome assembly GCA_032361285.1 of Aequorea victoria. Lineage (NCBI taxonomy): Eukaryota > Metazoa > Cnidaria > Hydrozoa > Leptothecata > Aequoreidae > Aequorea > Aequorea victoria. Next base: position 181 of record JAUTBS010403334.1, on the reverse strand, counting down.
ACCATTCTTCTTGAGATTTTGGCCCGGGATCGCGATATTTTGCTCAGAAGCAAAGGTTTTACCTGTGGAGAAGAGGTAGTAACTTTTTTGCTTTGTTTTTTCTCCAAAAATGTCTAAATATTGGGTCGTACAGCCGATATTTTGACCGTTTATGTGAGTTTTGTTGTTCTTCCCTCATAAG
>JAUTBS010403323.1:0-10048 GCA_032361285.1 Aequorea victoria | reverse complement strand
AAGTACTTAACAAGTGTGGAATGGATGTTTAGCATAACCCTAATTATTATTTATTATGTCACCTAACGACCCGGGAATTTTGGAGCGTTACACAAGCACCCAACCCAGTTCCTTTAGTACCTCCACTGAACCCATAACCCCTGTTTGCCGCAGAGGACCTCACCCTCAAGGCTGACCTGGAGAAAATGGACCGCATTAAAAGTGTACTAAGAAAAACAAAAGGGGTGGATGACTATATGCTTGACATCAAAGGTCTGTGCCTATTTCATGAGGCACTGCTGCCTGAAAAATTCAAGATGGCAGACATGGAAAAATTTAACGGGATAGAAGATCCCAAAGTCCATTTGAGGATGTACATTGGGGAACTGAGGCCCATGTGCATAAGAGAGGACCTACTAGGATAATTGTTGGAAAGATCACATACCTGGGCAACCCTCTGCTGGTTCTTAAGACTAGAATTTTCCAAGACACATACTTGGGAAGACATAGCGAATGTTGTCATAGCCCAGTAATTATACATGCTATTGGATGTCGTTATAAGGAGACTAGAAACCGCCTGATAGGATAACAAAGAGGTATTTTTAGAGTTCTTAGGAGGATGGAGAACTAAGGCAACCAAGATGACTAACATGTCCTTAGAGAAGGATAAAGTCTGATAAATGGTAAAGAATTTGCAGCCACAGTTCATGATACACTTGATCATCTAGCCATTGATCACCTTTGAGCAGCTATTCGAGGTTGGCATTCAAGTGGAAGACGCAATGCAGACAGGGGTGATAGACAAAGGAGATATCGGTGCAACAAGACAGAGAAAGTTTGGGGGAAAAAGCAACCAAGCTTAGTCAGGCAATGCGAGGACAACAAAAGTAAATGCACTAGACACACAAATGCTGCAGAACTCCCTGTAAAACTCCCGGTCCCACCAAAAATTCGCTAACCTTAGAAGCCTTACCATATCTGAGGTGCTGAACCATCTCGTAAAAGCTGGGCATATCAAGCCTATTCACCTTAGACCACCACCTGAACCCCTACCACCATTTTACAATACCGCACAGTATTATGCATTCCATCAAGGCCATGACCATCTTACTAATAACTGCTACTGACTTTTCCATAAAGTCCAGGATCTTATTGACGCCAAGAAGATCGCACCCCTTACTATTCAAAAACCCAATGTCAATACCAACCCCTTACCAAACAATGCAGTTTCACCCCCACCCAACATCAACCTCGTCTAAGAAGGGTCTCAGCAGTTTAACTCAAGCATATGGATCTTACCAGTAGATCAACCAAAGCCCACAACCGAGATACCAAAAATAGACGGTGTACACTTCCTACAGGGATAATCAAGGAAGAGATCCAGGGATGACATGAAGATAGACGAAGAGGAAGAAAGACCGACCATTTTCCCTTACATGGGAAACAACTTACCTCACTTCCCCACCATGATGGAGAAAGAAGAAAACACTCGCTATAGGCAAGAAAAGTATGAAAACCTAGAAGCCCTATTTTATTTTGAAGAGATGGCTTTAAATACTATTGAGATCCAGTGGTATGACCATACAAAGCCTACCAATGATTCTGCATGGAATCAGAAGCCTAAGTCGACGAATCCACCTAAGCCAGAAACCCCAATTCCTCAAACCCCAGCCTTTGGCCAGTCCGCATTTGTAATCTCATCCCATCTACCCAAGCCTTGGGTAAGCCCCCAAATAAAGACCATGTTGACATGCTGGAGGAAATGAGCCAATAGCTACCATTGAGAGATGAAAAATAGAAAAATCACTACAGGTTATTCGAATTCATGCGCTTAAGCCAAAAAAAAACAAACAATACTTTGTACATGTCAGACATAGAAAAAGTTGATCACTTGACTAGAGAAGGGGACAACCCTACCTTTCTGTGGACATCCCAAACCATGGATTGACCAAGAAACTAAAAACATGTAGCTAGGTCTCAAGATTTTCTTCAATTTGCAACCCCAGCTGAATGATAAAGAAGATAGCTGACTAGAATCAGAGAAAGAGGCAGTCGACTGGATCAGCTTCATGGACAAGTCTTTATTAGAACTTTTCTTCACCGACCTCGAGGACCCACTCGAGGATAGGATAGTAATAGTGATGGAACTATAAGAACTCTCGAGCCTAACTAGGATCACAGATGTCAAATGAAAGCTAAATAACTGGAATTTTGAAAGTTGTCAAGATGAATATTGAATCGTCCGAGTCAAAGTCTAGTAAGGATTTAAGTAATGAGTCAGCGCCCACTGAGTCGAGTTTTGAGTCTAATGTAAAGACTGGGCCATTAGTGAATCCCACGTCTCATATTTCTGTTTATGCCGAGTCTTCATTTGTAATTTTTGCTTTCGGTGATAAAATGTAAGAGAATTTTTCTTACCTCGCTATGCTTGAGATAAAATGTATGGCCAGATAACTTAAATGAAAATGATAAAGAAATTCCCAAAAATATAAAAAACATGATTGAATTAGAAGATGAGAGGTGTGCCCAGCTCATTATGGAAGAAATCATAACAATAAATCTATCTAATGAACAAAATCCTAGGCAAGTTCAAATTGGATCTACTTTAACCTGAAAAGAACGCGAAGAATTGGTTGAATTGCTAAAAGAATGTAAAGACATTTTTGCTTAATCATACGAGAATATGCCTTGAATTGACCCTGAGATTGTCTAGCACCACATTCCTTTGTATCCCAGCACCAAACTCGTAAAACAAAAGCTGCGTAGAATCAAGCCCTGGTGGTTGCTAAAGATAAAGGACGAAATCACCAGACAACTCGAGATAGGATTCTTCATGGAAACAAAGTACCCCCAATGGGTAGCGAACATAGTGCTAGTACCCAAGAAGGACGGAAGAATTCGAGTCTGCATAGATTTCTGAGATTTAAATAAGGCTAGTCCTAAAGACAAATTCTCGTTGCCTCACATAGACATCCTAGTTGATAATGTTGTAGGAAAAGCCCTATTATCATTTATGGATGGATTCTTGACCTACAATCAAATCTTGATGGCACCAGAAGATAGAGAGAATTCCACTTTCACTACTCAGTAGGGGACATACTACTACAAAATTATGTCATTTGCACTCTAGCATGTTGGAGCGACCTACCAGAGGGCGATAACCACTCTACTGCATGACATGATTCACATGGAAGTGGAAGTGTATGTGGATGACATGATCGTAAAGTCAAAAGAGAGGCCAGGGTACCTCATAGCGCCTAGAGAAGTTGTAACACCCCATAATCTTAATAACCAAATTACATTTTATTATGATTTAAGAGAAGATGTTTTGCAAGTAACATTTCTTAAGAATCAAGTTTAGGCATAAAGCATGTGAACTAAGTAAAGCATCCGATTGGAAGCCCAAGTTGATAATTCAAATGGGCTTAGTAAGAGAACTCAAGTAGGGCCTAAATAAGCTCATAAGATTTAATTCAAAAGATTAACAAAGGCCTAAACTATTGAATAGATGCCAAGTAAAATGATGCAAGTCTAAGAAATAAGTTTTGGCACAACTTTTAACCTAGACCAAAATCATGAAAATTAAAATAGGTCAAATAATGGAAGTCTTATGAAAGCTAAAGCTAAAGCCCAAAACATTATGAGAACTTAGAAGACGGTCCAAATAAATAGAAATAAGATTAAGTTAAGGGAAGCCTAAGAAATAAGAATTAAAAATAAGTTTAATAAGGCCTAATCTTAATTAAGGCCCAAAAGATGATTTATTTGGGACTATGGGCCATGATGATTTTGTAAGCCCAAAATATAAATATAAATAGGCCAAAATCTTTTGTTTTAAGCCCAAAGAATGGAGATAGAATCCCAAATTAAGTTATGGCCCAAAAATGGAATTTTTAAGAAAGAAAAGCCCAAATTTAATTCTTTCTCTTGTACAAAAAGTTAAAATAAAAATAAAATATATATATTTATATATTTGAAAGCCCCTTGGCCGGCTCCCCCATGAGAGGGGGAGTGATGTGACCATTTAAGTATTAAACAAGAAAAAGAAAACAAAAAAAAGAAAAATACATGAAAAGATGGACATGAACCTTGCTTGGAAAAATAGTTTTTCCAACCTTATAAGTCTTTCATGAATAGTGTAGATGGATGAAGTCTTGTAGGAAGGATTTCATGTGAGGAGAGAGACATGATGTGACTAAAAGAAAATAAGAATAAAATAAAAATTAAAAAATCTTCCGAGTATCCTTAATTTTAGGAAATGTATTTCCCAATTAAACCAAACATGACCTTAAGTCCATGGAAAGTAATTTAATGAGTGTAAACATAGTGTTAGCTATCTTTGAGCCCAAGACTTGGTTAGAATTCAACCAAACTAGAAGACTAAGTAGCTGACATGGATTTTAGATGGAACTAAATGAAGAGTAATTTGGTATTTTTATCCTAAATCCATGTCTATAAATAGAGACGTGTTTTTTTTTAAGAAATCATTTTAGTCTTCCCCTATCTCTCTCTAATTTCAGAAGAAGAAGAAGAAGAAGAAGAAGAAGAAGAAGAAAAGAAAGAAAGAAAGAAAGAAAGAAGAAAAAAGAAGGAAAACCAAAAGGTAAGTCCTATCCTTTTGAACCAAGGAAGATAACAAAGTAAGATATATTCAAAATCCTCCATTTCTTACGTAACATCATTTTCTTAAACTGATCACTCTCTAAACTAAAAGAAAGCATGACAATGAAAGGACAAACATGGAGGAACCCTAGTTCTAAGAAATTTAAACTTTCTTGAGTTGTGAACAAAATGAAGTTGAATGATGAGACATATGAAGAACTCAAGATAAATAACTAAAATGATATATAAAATGTTAATAAGAAGATTTGGAGCCATGCTTGCATGTGAAATGGAGAAGGGAGATGATGGAAGTAGGAGACCTTGTTGGACCCAAAAATATGTTTTAGAACCTCTATGCCATTTTTAAACATTCTACGTCAGAGTAAGAGAAAAATAGTTCACTTTGAGAAATTTTAATTGACTCCATAAAAATCCCCTAGAGGTTTCTCATATATGGAACGAAAGGTATATGGCTCTAGGTTCACCCAAAATTTATAAACTTCATTTTCATTGGACGAATGTTGAGAAAAATGAATTTTCCCAAATCGGTCGGTTTTCGGACAGTCTGTGTCCCTCGACATTTCATACCCCTTTCTGTTAACGTTTGGCTCTCGATTTCTTCATGAAATACTTAGATAACATCCAAATATAGTCTATATACTTTCTCCAGAATTATTCATGAGATTTTAATATTTTAAAACGATTTTACAACAAGTGGGACAAAATTTTCATAAGCCTAAGAATTTGAGTTATTAGAAACTCTAATGAATGATTAACAATACAAGTGTATTATTAACATGATAAAAAGCCAATTGGTCCTTTATAACAAAAGAGCAAGAGGTTGGGTTGTAGGAATCCATGAAGAAAAATGTTGTAAGCTTAAGGAATTAATCCACATTAGGTTCATCTAAACAACATAGGGGTCCAAGAAACTTCAAAAGTGGTATAGGGGTTTAAAAATATATTTTGGGGTCCAACCAAATATCCTATACACTCAAGAAATCCTAAAGAGGCTCTATTTGAAATAGGTTTTAATTTGGAGAAGGTTTGGTTCCCACGAAACTTCTTGGAGGAGCTTAAAAATCACACTGTTTTGAGAGTTTCAACACAATAATATACAAACAACAACTTATCCTATTTTGACATGTCTAAATCATATCCAAACACATCATAACAACATAAAATGTTCATAATAAGGTTCCTAACTTTTCTTACATTATTTCCTCTTTGTCTTTAGTCCTTACAAAGCTTCTAAAAAACAAGGTTCCATATATCATTTTCTTGTTTCTATGATCCATCTTTATTCTTGTCCATTCTTGTCCATGTTTCTTTTATCTTAGAGAGGATTAGAGATAAGAAGATGATACTAGGAGAGAAAAGGAGGGTTCAATAGGTTTCTTACTTGGTTGGTCTTGATCAATAGAAGTTTAGGACTTAGCTTTATTGCCTTTCCTCTTTTTTCCTTCTTCTTCCTTCTTTTTCTTCTCCTTCTTTCTTCTTCTTCTTCTTCTTTTTCTTTTCTTCTTCTTCTCTCCTTCTTTCTTGCTTTGGACGAAATTTAGAGAGAGAGAGAGAGGAGTGGGAAAAGTGTTTGGAAAAAGATAGAAGAAGGGTCCTATTTATAGGCTAGGAGGAGAGAGAAAATTTCATGATTTTTCTTATATTTTCTTTTCTTAATTAGTCCATCAAAGGTCTCCTCATCTTGATGTCTTCTTTTGATAACAAAATCTTCCAAAAGAGGACTTGGTGACATGGGGGAATAGTTTTATTTAAGTGTGTGATCAAATCAATAATGATGAGAATTAGTGTTCTAGCAGAAGTCTTCTTTTTACTATTCTTTCTTTGACTGGCTTTCTTCCCTAATTTAGTTATTTTATGTATTCTTTTTCTCCTGATGTATAGTTATGTGTATAAATATCTCCTACAATTAATTAATTATGAGAGAAAAGGAGTTAGGGTCTTAGAATTAAGTTGCTTCCAAAAGTGGCAACTATCACATCACAACATTTCTCCTCCATTTTCTTTTTTTATTAATCCTAATTAATCCTATCACATGTCACATCACACTACTCTCATGTGGGGAGGGGGCTTGGCCGGCCAAGGTGATGTTTGACATGAGTTCATTATGGTTTTTTTCTCATTTTTATAATTTAGGAAATTGTGTGGGGCCCATTTTGGTTTTTGATTAAAAATTGGGACTTTTTTAAAAAAATCCAAGACTTCTTCATTGAGTGGGCCTTGAATTAATTATTTGGCCTCTAGAATTTAATTTGGGCCCATTAATTTGATTTATGATTTTATGGGCTTGAAATTCTATTTTGGACTTGAGCCCAAAATTTCATCTTTGGTTTGTGATCTAGAAGACCAAACTTTATTTTTCATACTTAATTCATAAGTCCATTAGGTTAAATTCATAATTTTATTTATCTAGCATCATTAGGGTTGTTGTCCCGAAATGATCCCAAAGGGGGAGTGAATGGGTTGTTTGGCAAACTTAAAAACTTTTTTGAAAACTCTTTAATGCGAAATGAAACACAGCAGATAAAAGGAAATGCTAAAAATAAGAGTTTAGAGGGAGAGAGATACAACCAGATTTATAGTAGTTTGGTCCTCTTGACCTAGTCCACTCCCCAAGCACCTTGGGAGTTTTGAATTCACTAAATCGGATTCTTCAAATGGACGAATCGAAGCCTCAGTACAGTCAGATTCTCCAGAGGGTGAATCGAAACCACCTTCTTTTAGGCAAAGAGCAGCCGAAAATTAGTAGTTGATATTGTAGAGGATTTGCTCCTTTGTATGAGATGATTACAACAATAAATACCTCTCTTACAATAAGTATTCACTCACTCTTAAAAGATTTACAATCAATGAGGAGAGGAGCATTTCAGAAGATAAGAGAAAACAGAGCAGTAAATGCTTAAGAGAATGTTCTCTAATTTTTCAGCTTTGCAACAGTGATATTAAATGTCTTCTTACGTGTAATGCTTCAAACTGTAATCATTATATAGATGGAAGAAGAAGAGAGCCGTTGGAAGCATTTATTGGTGCATTAAATGGTGAAAAAGAGCCGTTGGAACGCTTCAGCGATTTTGAGATCTCGCGCCAGTGTCGACACAAAATGTCCTGGTGTCGACACTTTGTCTTCTGGATTGCTATAGGGTCGACTCAACTAGCATTGGTGTCGACACGTCCTTAAGTTTTTCAAAAACTAAAAAGATGGTGCTTACTGGAACACTTCAGGGGTCGACACTTACATAATGGGTGTCGACTCATTTGATCTATGAAGCTTGGTGTCGACACATTTATGGAGAGGTGTCGACTAAACCTTGTGAGCTTTAGCAAACCGATTTCAAATAGCTTTGTGTCGACTCATTGAATGTTGGTGTCAACTCATACTTTGGTTTTTGAAGATTTAAAATGTAGGTACTCAGGGGAACACATCTAGTGTCGACTTATATACTGTAGGTGTCGACTCATGAGCTTCTTTATACTTGAAAAATTCAACTTTGTGTCGACTCTAAAACTGAAAGGGTCGACTCAACTGTTTTGAAACACAGACTTTTGAAAGTGCCGAGTCTTCTTGAGAACTGATATGAGGGTTCTCAAAAGTGATATATTGGAGCATCTTTTTACTAGTTATTTTAGGCCTTTAAGTCTTAAAAAATACTTTCTTATGCACACACAAACATTAGTAAACATCAAATCGATATGTTGTTATACGTCAAAATATAAGTTAGAACTTGATTGAATAACCCTTAGGCTAACAGTACCCATGTCTTCGGACATCTGGATAACTGGCCTTGAAGCCTTGGAAACATGTTTTCGCCGACGTTGGTTCTAAATGGAAGTCTTAGTAAGTTATCAGATTGAAGAAAATAACCCTATAAGTCGTGGTGAGTCGTCAGACTTAGAGAAATACTCGTAAGTCTTGGACATTTCAGATTAAAAAACCTTGTGAGTAATTATTATGAATACATATATTACCTTATTCAGACTTTGAGGCGGTTGTTAGTATCTTAGCGGTGTGTTTTATAGAAATATTAATTCTGGTTCGTAGTGATCTTTGATTCGAGACTTGGTTGATGATAGTATCTTATATTGGGTGGTTATAATTTAATGCAAATTATTTGTTTGAGGCAAATAAGAAGTTAGTTTTAAGAATCTTATGTTTATCGTTTGGAAGATAGATTTAAAAGTTTCATAGATAAGTGTTGATCTATTTTGACTCAAGGTCCATGGATTTTCGGTCTTGAGGAAAATTGCAAGATTATAAAATTAAAAGGTTGAAGAACTCCTTTTAATCATATTTGGACATTGAATTGGGTTTAGCGACAAATGAGTTTAGATAAGGATATGATTGCTTGAAATTATTAGATTAATTGTTTGTTAAAGAAATTCTTGAGGTGATTAGTGGACACTTTATATAAAAAGCTATTGGTATAAGTCTTGATAGAATTTATCTACATTTTATTAGAAAAGAAAGTTTGATGAAAACTTTGAAGGTAATAAGTTTGATGAAAATTTTGAAGGTAAGAGAATAGAAATGAAAAAAGAAATGTTAGAAACGAAAAATGAAGCATTCTAGATTTTGGAATGAATAAAAACTTTATCATATCATACAGTTGGCTTATATTTTATCTTCATGTTTATAATTATTTGTTATTATGAGCTTTTGACTCTTTTGGGTTGTTTATATTGTTGAACATTCCAGGTACGCACAGTTGACTTCAACGGAGTAGGTATTGAGGCATTCATTGGTGATCGTTTGGGTGATGTAGACCATAAGGCCAGAGTTTAATTTTATTGTACATTATATTATATTTATGAATATCGTTGACGACCACAGTAGCGGGTCTATTCTCTGGGAGATCTGTGCCGTACTGCTCATTTTCCCAATACTGGTTATTGACAATTTCGCCCTGTGGATCTCTCAAAACCTGATTCAGTTGGAGGGCCCGGATCTCAGCTTGATATTGAACCTGTGGCTGGGTCTGTTCCTAGAGTGTGAGGGTCATGCCTTCTAGAGCTCTATGTATCTCCGACAGAGTTTGGATCAATGCGGCTTTTGTGTCACCATCTTCTGCCATTATATCTCCTGAATTGGTGTTTGATCTTTCGAGTCTTCTGCTTGGTAACCGAATCCAGGTGGGCGTAGTGTCAGAGCTTGAATAAGTAATGATACCATGATGAATGAAATAAGAGACGGGAGATGAATCAGCTCGTAAGACGCTACAACTTTAAACAGTCCTAGTAAGCAGAACGACATAAAGAAATAATGTTATGCGAGGAAAAAGACGGGTGGCTAAGACCCGGCAAGGAAGCTCGTAAGAAACCCCGAAAAAAGAACGAAAGAGGTTGCGAGTGATAAAACTCGGCTTAAAACACAAAAGAAACGCAGAGCCTCGACTTGATGAGAGTAAGTCTCGGCTCGACGATAAAAGAACCTATGATTTCTTCGAAAAATCCT
>JAUTBS010403312.1:0-10049 GCA_032361285.1 Aequorea victoria | reverse complement strand
TGATAAATCATTTTAACTTATCAATACTTTGTTTGATATCATTTAAATTATTCACATGATTTATTTAAAACTTGGGGCTTACAAAAACTCTTCTTTTTATCTTTTTAAAAGTTTTGTTTGTTATCATTAAAATTAAAAAATAATTTATTAAATCTTGGGGCTAACATAAATGATAAACCTGTCATTCTTACCAGCAGTAATGGTCGAGCCCCTACTGTCCTAATTTCAAGATGCCACAGATGAAGGCTTTCTACGGTCTGAAAGATCCCTTGGACCATCTAGAAAACTACAAGGCATACATGCACCTTCACGCGGTCTCAAATAAAATCATATGTCGAGCGTTCCCAACTACCTTGGAGGGATCAACTCGCATATGGTTCAGCAAGTTGAAGAGTGGGTCCATCGCCACATTCACCCAGTTAAGTAAGCTTTTTATGCGGCACTTCATCGGAGGTAAGAGGCATCTGAGGCCGGCTACATATCTCTTCAATGTCAAGCAATGCGAGAACGAGGCCTTACGTCACTACGTGACTAGGTTCAATGTCGAGGCCCTGAAGGTAGATGACATTGATGATGAGGTAAAACTCACGGCATTTATGAGCGGCCTTCAACCAAGAAGATTTCTTTTTTTGTTAGCAAAGGCGCCTCCGACCAACATGGCAGAACTCATTGTCAAGGCATAAAAACACATGAATGCCAAGGACGCAATGAATACCAGAGAGGATAGGTCCTCAAAGCCAAGAAGGGTGACCAGGCAGAGAAGAATGACTGGAGAAAAAGTGACGAACCAGACAGATTGAGGTCATCCCAAGATTTGGATCGCCACAACACAACTAGAATGACTCTAAATGGCCTCGAATATTGACCAACTAGTTTGAGAAGTACACTTCGTTGAACACCCCCATCGACTAGGTGTTGTTGCAGACCAGGAATGACCCGGAGCTACGGTGGCCAAAGAAGTTGAAGACATAGCCCAACCAAAGAAATCCAGATAAGTATTGCCGATTCCATAAAGATCACGGCCACAAAATTGAAGACTGCTTCGACCTAAAAGAGAAGATTGAAGAACTGATCCAGATGAGAAGACTGAGCAGATTCCTGGCCAGTCGATAAAATAGGGAGGAGCTGAGATGTCAGTAGGACAGACCTCTCCCAGTCGATAGGGATAGAGATGGGAATCTTGCAGGAGAGGTCCGGGTTATTTTTGATGGATTCGTTGGTGAAGGAAAAAGTAGCTCAGCCAAGAGAGCCCATTTCAGAAGACTGAGGACTGAAGGGTCGCACAAGGTCTACATGGCAGACCGTCTGAGCAAAATTGCCGAGATAGGGGACGCCATAACTTTCTCAGATCTTGATGCTTAAGGAATCCAACAGCCTCACGATGATCTCCTAGTTTTCACCATGGTCATTGCGAACTACAAGGTACGCAGAATCTTAATCGACAATGGTAGTTCAGTTGACGTACTATATTTAAATGCCTTTGATAAGCTCAACATAGGCCGAGAAAAGGTGTACCCAGTAAAATCACCTCTGGTAGAATTCACTGGAGAAAAGGTTCAGCCCTTAGGGTCGATCAACTTACCTCTCACAATCGGCTCTAGCCCTAAATAGGTGACAAAGATGATCAATTTCCTTGTGGTAGATTGTCTGTCAACCTATAATGTGATCTTAGGGAGAATGACCCTTAACTAACTGAGGACGATCAGGTCAACCTATGACCTTATGATCAAGTACCTGATCAAACACAGAGTGGTGGAGCTATGAGCTGATCAGACGACGGCCAGGGAGTGCTATGCCACCTCTCTTAGAGACCCAAAGATGAAGAAGGCGATGACTCTCGACACTGTTGAGGTCAGAGATAAAGAGTTCATTCAGAGAGGGGAGCCAGTGAAAGAGCTGATCAAAGTAAGCATAGACAAGAGTCGACCTAACCGTGAAGTCCAAATTGGGTCAGCTTTCCCCCTAAATTCCAGGCAGAATTGGTCCAATTTTTTAAAAAACATCGGTCCATTTTTGCATGGACATACGACTGAGGAAAAGGAATGAATCCATGGATCAGCCTAGAGGTAATCTCGTATCACCTGTGTATTGATCGGCTTCACAAGCCAGTCAAGCAGAAATAATGGGTCTTTGCCAGGAAAAGGAATGAATCCATTGCGACTGGGGTCAATAAGTTACTAAAGGCGGGGTCCATTCTAGAGGTACACTATCCAAACTAACTAGCCAATGTGGTCATAGGGAAGAAATCTAACGGGAAGTGAAGAATGTGTGTAGACTTCACGGACCTAAACAATGTTTTCCCTAAAGGAAATTATCCCCTTCCTAGGATTGATCAATTGGTGAACTCAACCAGCGGCCATGAGCTTCTCAGCTTCATGGATGTGTTCTAAGGATATAATTAGATCCTCATGAACAAAGCTAATCAGAAGAAGACATCTTTCATCACTAATCGGGGAATCTACTTCTATAAAGGGATTCCATTGACCTTAAGAATACAGGAGCCACTTACCAACGCCTGGTCAACCTCAGGTTGAAATGGCAGATCGGTCAGAATGTCAAAGTCTTTGTCGACGACATGCTGACCAAGAGCAATAAGGCTGGTGATCATCTTGCAGACCTCGAGGAAACTTTCTAGGTACTGCATAACTTCAATATGAAGTTAAACTCAGCTAAATGTGCATTCGGTGTATCAAGAGGAAAACTCCTCGAGTTTATGGTTAGCCAGCAAAGAATCGAAGCTAATCCCAAGAAAGTTAGAGAAATTCTAGAGATGCAGTCCCCAAAGACGGTAAAAAAAGTTCAAAAGCTGACCAGACGATTGGTAGCCCTGAACTGGTTCATTTCAAAGGCGACTGACCATTGCATGCCATTTTTCAATATTTTGAAAAAAGCATTCGACTGGACAGAAGGCTGTGAGCAATCCTTCACGAACATAAAAATGTACCTAACATCCCCACCATTGTTGTCCTGAGCAGTGCCAAACGAGAAACTCTTCCTCTACCTAACAGTCTTAGAAATAGCAGTCAGTTTAGCCCTCATCCGTGATGATGCAGGTGTCCAGAGGCCTGTTTACTATGTCATCTGAGTATTTCGTAGAACAGAATCCAGATACCCACGGGTGGAACAACTGGCCTTTGCTTTAATCACCTCGGTTAGGCGATTGTGCCCTACTTTCAAGCCCACACTATAGTCGTACTAACCGATCAACCGTTGCGGAAGATATTGCAAAGGGAAGATACCTCCAGATGGTTGGCATAGTGGTCAGTGGAGCTGGGAGAATTTGACATCCAGTATCGACCACGACCATCCATAAAGGGACAAGCAGTGGAAGACTTCTTGGCGAAATTCACAACACCAAAGCCTATCCTCTTAGAGTAGCAGCAGAATCGCTCAGAGGACGAGGTCTAGCGAGAGGCTGAGGTCAACTTTGATGCGTAACATATATGGATAATCAATGTCGATGGCTCCACAAACTAATCATCCAGTGGAGCTAGCCTCGTTCTCATCTCTCCTCAAGGTGAGGTACACAAATATGCTATATGCTTTGGATTCAGAGCCACAAACAATGAGACAGAATACGAAGCAGTCATAGCTGGACTCAAGTTGGCAGTGGCAATGGGCGCGAGGCAAGTAAAAGTTCCTAGTGACTCCCAATTGGTGGTTGGTCAAGTAAGGGGCGATTTTGACTCCAGGGAGGAGCGAATGAAGGCTTATAGGGCCATCAAAGAAGAATTAAGAGTCAAATTTGAAAATTTCTTAATAAAAATGGTCCCTAGGGACATCATCAAGAGTTGACAACCTTACTCGGCTGACCTCAACTCCTGAGGAGCAGATGGGTCAGAGGATATTTACAGAGTACCTGACCCAGCCAAGTACAAGCAGAAAGAAGCCACCGAGCATAGCGGTCAACATGGCACAAATTTGTGTGGTCTGGGCAGAGAGCATCATCAACTTTCTACGAAGTGGCTAACTACCGACCGACAGGGCCAAAGCAAGAAAGATAAGATATCGGGCAAGTAAGAAAGTGCTTATCCATGACATTCTATATAAGCATGGTTTCTCGGTACCTTAGCTAAAGTGCATCTCAAAAGAAGAATCAATGTACGTAATGAAAGAGATACACGAGAGAATATGCAAAAATCACTCAGGTGGTAGTGCCCTATCAGGCAAGATCCTAAGGGCGAGTTACTATTGGCCAATGGGGCAGAGGGATGCAGAAGAGTTCGTCAAGAAGTATGACAATTGTTAGAGGTTCGCGGTCATCCCTAGACAACCAATAGAAGAGCTCACACTGATCACTACCCCCTGGCCATTCGCCTAATGGGGAATTGACATTGTGGGGCCATTCCCAATTGGGAGAGAAAAAATGGAGTTTGTAATGGTGGCAATCGATTACTTCACCAAATGGATAGAAGAAGAACTAATGATAAAAAGTACCGAGTAGAAGACTATAAACTTCGTTTGGAAGTCAACCATATGTCAGTTTGGGATCCCAAGGAGCATCATAACAGATAATGGTAAACAGTTTGCCAATAAGGGGTTCAGACAGTTCTGTGGATGCTTTGGCATCCAAAATTGGTACTCGTCCCCTGTCCATCCATAAGCTAATGGACAGATTGAGGTAACCAACAAAATAATTCTAAAGATTATCAAGCCAAAGTTAAAGGAAAAAAAGGGCCTATGGGTTGAGGAACTCTCAAATGTTCTATGGGCATACCGAACGACAGTACAAACTTTAACGGGGAAGACCCTATTCATACTCACCTTTGGGATTGAAACTATTATCCCAATAGAGATCGGCTTGGCTAGTCACCGAACCACCAACTTCGATGAGGATGCAAACCACCAAGCTCTCAGAGAAGGCTTGGATCAGATAAATAAAGTTTGAGAAGTCTCACCTTTCAGAACAGTCGTCTACCAATAAAGAATGATGAAGTACTATGACAATAACGTCAGGAAAAGAGAGTTCAGAATAGGTGACGTGGTCCTTCGAAAGGTGTCACTCGCCACCAAAGATCTCCGAGAGGAGAAGCTAGGGCCGATCTGGGAAGGACCCTACCAAGTTGAAGAACGAGTCCGCTCTTGGGTATATAGACTGAAATACGCAAATGGGAAGGCACTTCCACATGCATAGAATGTCAAGCAACTTAGAAAGTACTACGAGTGAAAACTTGTAAATAGTCTCAATAAAAGTATTTTTTTTCTTTACATCCTCTACTTTATGTTTTCCTTCAACAAGTTCTACGAACTCTACAACCAGATCACTTGAGGATCAGGTCCACCAAAGAACGGTTGGATTGCTTAAGAATCTAACTAAGGCCTTGAAGACTTCCCAAAACTCTACAACCAAATTGCTTGAGAATTTGGTCGGCTAAAAGAATGATCAGATTACTTGAGAATCCGACCGGGGCCTAAAGAAAATCAACAAAGTTCTACAAACTCTATAGGCAGATTTCTTGAGGGTCTGGTTGGCTAAAGAATGGTTGAATTGTCTGAAAATCCAATTAAGGCCTTAAAGATTTTGACAAAATTCAACATTCAGATTGCTTGAGGATCTGGTTAGCCAAAAAAAAGTTGGACTGCCTAAGAATTCAGCCAAGGCCTTAAAAGACTTCAAAAAAATTCAATAGCCAGATCACTTGAGGATCTGGTGAGCCAAAGAATGGTTGGATAGCCTAAAAATCCAACCGAAGCTTTAAAAGACTTCAAAAAAATTCAACAGCCATATCACCTTAAGATCTAGTCGGCCAAAGAATGGTTAGATTGCCCAAGAATCCAATAGAGACCTTAAAGACTTCGACAAAGTTCAACAGCCAGATCTCCTGAGGATCTGGTCGGCCAAAGAATGATTGAATTACTTGAGAATTCAATCGAGACCTTCAAGAGTTCTACAAGTTCAACAGCTAGGTCGCTTAAGGACCTGGTCGGCCAAAGAATGATTGGGTTGCTTGAGAATCCAACCGAGGCATCAAAGAATTCTATAGAGTTCAATAGCGAGATCGCTTGAGGATTTGGTAGGCCAAACAATGGTCGGATTGCTTAAGAATCCGACTGAGGCCCTAAAGACTTGTGTAAATTCTATAACTGGATCGAGATTTAGGATTTGTTCGACCAAACGACGGTCAGATTGCTTGAGAATCCAATTGAAGCCCTAAGGACTTAGGCAATTCTTACAACCAGATCGCTCAAAGATCTGGTTGGCCAAACAAACATTCGAATGGCTTAAGAATCTGACCGAGGCCTAAAAACTTAGAATAAACTATCAAAAGCTTGAAAAATAGACAGAGACACCCAGCACTTGTAAAAAGTATAAGAGAGAAGAGACAATCTATTCAAGAAAAATATTCCATTCATTCATTAAAAGTGTTTTACAAAAGATACAAAAAGGGAATGATTACATAGAAAGCAAAAAAGAGGAGATCAGGATGGAGGAGGAGAAGTCCACCTCCTTGAAAGCAGTCGCAGGTAAAGCCTTCATTACGTTAAAGTCGCTGATGTAGAAATTTGCGGTCTCCAAGTTAAACTCTTCAGAGGCCTTTCGGTCCTTGTTAGATGTCTCCCTCTCAACTATGATCTTGGTTAGCTCAGTTTTGGCACAAATAATAACTCGGTGGAGCTCGGTCCTCGACTTCTTCAGCTCCTCAGTCTGCTTTGAGGAGTCATCTTGTAGGGCAGTAACATTCTTGCTTTCAGTAATGACGCAAGTCTCCCGGTGGTGACAGCGGTTAGACAGGTGAACTTCTTAAGCATAAGTCTACAAACAAAAGTTAGTTATATCAACAAAGAAATTAAAAGCAAGGCAACAAAATAAAAATAAAAAATATCTTACCCGAGTGAGGTCAAGGATTAAGTCCCTGGCCATCTGAGAAGTGTCGACGTTAAGGAGGGCATCGTTGTCCTCCACCAAAAAATCATGCATCTTTGCCCCAGCTAGCTCAAAGTTGTTGAACATATCCCTAGGCTATCGAGAGTATGAGCCTGGGGCTACAAGAGTGGCGAAGGGCTCGGGAGTAGGGATAATAGGGGACAGTGGCACACTCTCCACAGTAAGAGGGGCCTCAAGTAGATCCAGTTCAACCACTGTTGTCACCTTAGCCTTCAGGATCAACACAGCAGGAGGAAGAGGAAGGGGAGCCTTGGCCAGAAGCTTAGGCTTCTTAGCCACAAAGGCCTAAGTATGCCCAAACTGTCAAAACCGCACTTTCATCATTAGCGACTTGCCAAGCCTCTTCGACATTCCTATTCAAACAACAAAAATAGATAAGTATTAGAATTATAAGCAACAGAGAAGGATTGATACAAAAAGGTTTTAAAAAAAAGATAGGAGAGAGAAGAGAAAGGAAAAGATTCTCACTAGGTGTTCCTGGGCCGAGCAACTAGGAACTCAGCTTCTGGGGAGTCACCAGGAACCTAAAGGATCTAGAGTTGAAGTTTCGAGCAGCTTTTACCCTAGCCTTCACCTCAATTCTGACAAGGTGTTCAACATATATGTCCTCCGACCGAAGTCACCCCTACTAGGGAATGATTCTAGGAGTGTTGGGCCGACCTCCTCCCAGGGCTAAAGTTTCTAGCCTTCTCTAGATATAAAGAAATACCTCTCCTTCCAGTGTTTATTGAAGAAGGGCCAACCTTGAATAAATACTCGGTCCTCAGATCGAGACTGGAAACAATACTGCCCAAGTTGTTTTTTCTTGGGTTGGTAGCAGTGCAGGAATTCTTCAATGATCAAGTGGATTTGGACACCATTGGCCTCTTTCCACAAGATGATAGCGCCGAGGAGAATCCTTCATGCATTGGACATCAGTTGACCCAAGGCTAGACCTAGGAAGTCTAGGAGCTCTCGAACAATCCTTGGGAAAGGAATCCAAAGACCAATGTGGAAGGCATGCTCATATAAACACACTTTCCCGAGCAAATGAGAGCATGCTCGGTCCTCTAGCTGAGGGGTCCTATAAACTACCAAAGAAGAGATGGAATAGGTCTCACACAGGCGCTCTATATTCGAGGCTCGGGAAATAGAGGGAATGTATTCAGTGGTAAGCCCTGATTCTCCTCCTCAAAGAGGCGACCCACAGAGCTAGAGGTTTCCCCTCCATCAGGCGATGAAGGACCTCAGATTAACGGTACAATTGGACCAGGGACACAAACGATCGTCTCGGACCCCGATGGAGAGAGATTAGTCTTGGAGGATGGCATTTCCTAGGAATACTCTATCGTCCCCCTCTTAACCGAAGGAACTTAACAATGTTGGAGGCCTTCCAAATGACTAAACTAAATAGAGGGCAATTAAAAATGAAAATCTTGAGAAGGGGAGGAAGACGAAAATGTCTAGAGAAAAAAGATACTCTATTGATAAAGAAAACGGTAGATGGAGGGAAAAACTGAGGGTATGGAAGAAGCTCTAGGTGAGAGCTCGAAGAAGCCAAATTGGTTATTCGAAACAAAATGGACACTAAGACGAGGAAATGAAATAGAATAAGAAAAGGAGTCTTAGTGATAAACGATCAAGAAGCTATGTCTATTGGAAGGGTGAAAGACCACAGAGCTTAATGCCCAAAAAATGGAGAAGATCACCGGAAATAGTAGAGGGGAGGGAGAGGAAATACTTTCTGAGAAGTTGGGGAAGTAAAAATGAGGGAAATCCCTCATCTCGTCTATTTAAAAACAAAGCACGAACGGGCTTTATTGAAATAAACATTTAGATCTGATGGTTCCGAGCCTGAGCAATCTTGACCATTCTACGTGCATCGTTTAACTGCCAAAGATTAATCCACGTGTCATTCAGAGCCCAAATTATTGCCATTTCTGATGTTTGAAAAGATCGACATTAAATGTGAAGTGATGTTTGAGATACCGAGCATTCGTCACCCTAGGAAAAAAAAAAGATGCCTTGCTCTACGTGTAATCGTCGCCTAGGGGAATGAAAAAGACATCATGCTTTACGTGCAACCATCACTTTAGAAAAAATAGTTCGTATTCTCATCACTTATTGCACTCAGCTCAGGAATAGGGGATATCTGATAAGTATAAACTAAACGGTCGACTACGACCGACCGGGACCTCACAGAATAACACTAGAACCAATCGATTGAGACCATGGCCGACTTACACCATAGTCGACCGAAGCTACAGTCGATTAAAACTTCTTTTTAGCAGACTGGGGCCACGACAACAGATCATCCAATCTTCAAAACACTCGAGATATACTCGGGAGATGTGCTCGGTTAGTCCACACATGATCGACCAGTTAGCCAACACGACCGGGTCAAAGGCATAATAGTAGCTCCGTAACTGATGCCTAAAATATCTCCTCGGATCACTCCAGTAATTGTCTCGGTAGTAAATCACGGATCGGCCCCTATCATGAATCCTAAGGATCACATCCATGCACGACAAATCAGGGATCGGTCCTTATCACGAATCCTAAAGATTGTGTCCTCGCATCTCTACATATAGTTACCATCCATGTTCTCTAAAGGTACGCTATTTCAGATACAGTTTTACAATTTTATATAGTTGTATAATTCTATATTGTATCTCCGCTGACTTAAATGTCAAAGGATCATAGGCTGACACTTTACCGGTATCTAGATTTTGATATTTTGCAGGTTATTGATGATCTTAAGGAACCGTTTGAATTCAAACACCAACAATAATTATACAATTTTTATAGTTAACCTTGGTTTTTGTGATTGTTATTAGAAAGAGGGGTTTTAAATGCACACATAATTGTTGAATATACCTATTTTTCTTTATATGTATAGTAATTTATACACAATACTATAATACATATAGTGAGTGTATTAGGCATTTATGTGTCTCCATTTAGAATCCCATTATTAGAAAGATGGTGTGACCTTGAGAGGTAGACCAAAGGAATCAAACGAATTGCCTATACTGTAATGTAACGCCCCGAAATTTCTGGGTCGTTAAGAGACATACTGATAGTAATTAGGGATATTCTAAAACAACCATCCAACAAAAACATAATATTTATCATATATAATATCGATTGTACTTTCATCCACATTGCACAGCTGTTTAAATAT